>JAOSBN010152723.1:0-23544 GCA_027563595.1 Erythroxylum suave | reverse complement strand
TCGAAAATATATATATAGATATATATATATATATATATATATATATATATATATAAACTAAATTAATAAAAATTAGAGCGAAGTTAGTAGATCTTAATTAGTGAAATATAAACAAGACAAATTATCATAAAAGAATGCAATTATATACCAATTTAAACTTTATTTTATTTTATATTTCATTAATTAAGATCTACTAACATCGGTCTTATTCTAAGATAATTGGACCATGAAATCAAAAGTAATACTAGAGGAAGTGTTTATCTAAAAATTGATATATAATTGCATTCTTTTATGATAATTTGTCTTGTCATTAATTTCCCTAACTACCAATTTAAACCTTATTTTATTTTATATTTCATTAATTAAGATCTACTAACATCGCTCTGATTTTTATTAATTTAGTTTAGACTAATTACTAAATTTAAAATTTTTTAATTCATATCTATTGGAGGAATATTACTTTTACATGCTATTATATTATATTCTATTATTTAATCACAGTATGCGCATTTACCTTAATTATGAATAATATATTAATAAGAAAGAAAAATTAAGTAATAGTTGAGGGCAGCATTTACAGGACGGAGATAAAATTTCTATGCACGTCAGATGAGCTCTCTGTGTTGGATGACATGCACGTGACTTTTGGAAGCATCGCCGTGTCGAACTTTCTAGACAGTTACATATCGTCGCTATGCAGGTTAAAGTCGGCAATTTTGAACCGACGCACACCTGGTGCCACTCTCACGTTTTTTTTTCCCTTGCTTTCCCGTAAATGATGGAAACTCATTATCTTTTCCCCACCTCCACACGCTGACAAAGTTCTTTTTGTATATTGATCTTTTATTGGCTTTTCTGTCCCTAACTTCCTTATCTTTATAAAGTGATAATAATAAATTAGAAACAAATTCCACGTGTTTATGATCCGTGTAAATAGGATCGTTTATCAAGTGAGAATTGAAGTAAATTCTCTTCATTCCTTTCTACTTCGAAAAATCTCCAACAAATATGTATAATTATATATATATGCCACTGTCACATGACTTTTTAAAAGATTTAATCATATCAAGACTTTTAAAAGGAACAATTATAGAGTAAAAATAAAACATCTTTAAGGTTGGCAACGATACTTGATAAGCTTTTATAAACCTTAGAGGTCTAATCTTAAATTTTGAGAATTATAATTAAACCTTTTCAATAACAAACTTTGCGATTGATTAAATACGTGTTTATAGGGTGTACCGTGTACATAATAAGGTTAAACTTGACTCTTTCGTTGGCATATGCCCTATAACTAGTCAATTGGTTATAATTTAGTAACATAATTATTTAAAATCATTTTTTATCTTATATCTATTTATATGATAAAGTCCATGGGGTAATATATGTTACAATTGAAATTATGATGAGATCAAATTATGATATTCATATTACATTTATATATTGTTCACAAATTATTCCTAATCATTGTTTTATTGAGAATAGGTATTAATAGAGCGTAAAAACACTAATACACATTATATTTCTTCTTTATGAAGGAAGTAGTTAATCTCAATGACTAAACGATAGAGATATCTAAACAAAAGCGTGGATGCTTGTTAGAGAATAAGTTCACTAAAGTGACCACATATAATAATTCCATTTAGAGCATTACTTATATATCTATAGAAATTCTCATTATGATGATTGTATAAGTAATCATTTGACTTAAGATTACTAAAGTTATCTCATATAGGAATTGCTATATTTTGATACTACTTATGACTTATTCTAGTGAAGGGTAGCGCAGTCGATAGTCATTAAATATAATATAAACTACATAGAGGTAGTTGACTGATCAATATGAGGTTCATAACTTTAAAGTAATTAGTAAAAATGTTTCGTTGTTCTTGATTAATATTAATTTGAAAAATACTTGGCCAAAGTTGAACAACATTTTGAAAATAGTTTTAAAAAGTTATTAATTGAAATAATTACTAATGATTGAGAACTAATATGATTGGATTCAAATAGAGTAGACATTATTTCCATACTCTATGTCTAATTGAAACATTGTATTATGAAAGGATTGGATTAAAAAAAAATTCTTGCACAGAAAGGTTAGTTAAAGGCACTTTGACATTTCTAAATATTTATATGGTTATGATAAATTGCTAGACACCAATCTTGATCTATTGATATAAATTGTTTAATTAGAGAATTACAAATAAATAAAGGAGTTTAATTTATCAATCCTAAATGTGATTTAAGATTATAATTTATATTCATTTTCAACATATTTGAAAACCTAATGGGTCACACACAAAAAATGGGTTAAAGAGAGAAAAGATGTTTTAATCAAGTCATATTTAATTGTAAAGTTTGAGAACCTTTATAATTAAATATGAGATATCTAATAAATAAGGATCAACAAGAGATATTGGATCTTATTTGGGCATAATTGATATTTAATTATAATTAATTGTAATTCTAATTAAATTATTTTAATTTTAATTTAATTTATATAAATGACTAAAATTGTCAAAACCTATTATGAATAAGTTTAGGCTCTTAGGGAGCTAGTACTCCTTGCCTAACCTTCTATGCAATGGTAGTGGGTTTCTCTTAACATGTTTTGTGGATATAGTTAACGGTGGTTGAGATGGGTTGATTTTAGAAACGGTTCTAGGGAAGCAACAAGAAAATGATCAAGCTTGACATTAAGGAGAAATTACCATTTATACTTTATTATGATTTATGTATTAATCATTTTATCAAATTTAAAGGATATTTCCTTCAAGAAATCAAAACAAAAAAGTTTTTTTTTTTCATTTCGTTGCATATAGGATTGGTTCCCGCCTTGGTTTCTCAACACCTACACCAATTTGCTACTTTTACAAATCTTTATGGAATTTAAATTTAATTATGGATATCTATATAGTTTTATAATTAAAAATGTTATTTTTGGGTTTTAGTTGTAGCTTCATAAAGAAAACATGAGTATAATTTCATTTACTAAAATATTCTATTTATACTTATTAGCAGTTTCACGTAATTTGTTTCAGTTTTAGCTTTCCATAAAGTTTTAAAGTTAGTAAATTCTTTTCAGTTTTTATTATGTATTTCCATAAAATTTTCAACATAGTTTTGTAGCCAATGCAATTAACAATCTTATTACATAGGTGGGTCAACACAAACTTTTAATTTCTAACAATTAAATATATGGTCAATTTTACCAAATTTCAAATCTTATGCATGTACAAAATTAATTCAAAGAACAAACTTTTTGAAATAGCAATAATACAGTGTAAGTTTACATATAATTTAGCTCATTTACTACTTATTTGATTATTAACATAATATTACCCTTTATTGATAACAGGATAACAAAATTTTTTTCTTTAATTCATGTACTAATTTTTTTGCCGATAAAGTGGTTTTTTTTCCTTAACTAGCCTTCAAACACTTCAAATTTTCCGCAATTGTGTTTTCTTTTGGAAAAGAAAATTTCATTATAAAAGAATGTGAGGTAAAGTTCATACACCACCATACAAGTTTATAGAGGAGATTATTTATAGCTATTTTATATCTTTGTTCAACCTAATGCAAAGAAAAATATTTGTATCTTATAATCAATTAAATATCAAAAGTTGGTTTAAATTAGAGTGAGATAGTTTCTTTAAGTTAGAGTGAGATAGCGGAGCTCTTGCTATTGTAATAACCAAGTTAAATATATGTTTGAGCTGCTTCTATCTTGTAACTTGTTTATATGCTCTATTATCTTATCCATGATGTTGTTTTAAGTTTGACTGGAGTTTTAGTTTTCTCTTTTACTTGGAAAATTCTAGTGCTTTGTTCTTTCAAATGGTATAAATCGTGCTACTATGTGCTATTATATATATTGTTTTATAACATTCAAACATGCTCCTTCAAGTTGCAGTATATTGGGACATGCCAGAGCAATTAAGGTTGTTACTATAGAACTTGTAGTGCTTCTTAATAGAATCCCATGTGTGAGAAGAGAATTAAGAGTTCTTGCATGAAGCATTTGTAAATTCTCTTTTCTGATGCTTAGTCTAGGTGTACGAATCTATCACTTCTTACCTTGAGTTATATTCAAGAATATATCTTTTAAATTCATTTTCATTTTATCCCTTTTCATTTCTACTATTGATCTCTTTGACTTTATTAATGCTAGGGTGTAGACTCTTTAAGGCCTTATATATGTTTTTTTTAATGATAGAGCCCTAAATCCCTATTTTTAAGAATTTGGTTCATAAACTAAAAATCAAAGGCTTTAGTTCTTATTTCCCATAAAATTTCCCCTTTAGAAAGTATGTATGTATCCATTGAACTTAAAGGGCCACTTTGTTGGTCAAGTCTATAACCTACCCGCTTAGGTATACATAACTCTAGCCACTTAACCTCGGCAAAACGTATCCTATTTAACTCCTCAACCTATAGTATTGGTAAGCCTTTTGGAGAGAAATATGTGTGAAGACCAACAAGTGTGCAAGGATTTGAGCCTTGAGATAATTAATTACACTATTACTACAAAAATGAGAGTGATTTATTGCACTAACTATTAATTATTGTTTTGAATTTTCTCTATAAGTGGTCCATAATCTCAATATCCTGGATTTCTTGAAGTCATTGGAATTCCTAAATAAGAGAAAGGCAGCCTTTGAGTTGTAACTTAGAGACAGTGGATAACCATGGTGCTATATCTCTTGTTCCTGATAAAACAATTGAAAAATTTGTATCATAGTTGATAACAAATCCAAATAGTAGCTTAAAGGAATTCAAAACAAATATGGTAAGTTGATGGACATGTTATCAACTTTAGAGAAGAGTAAAAGGTCATTCACGAAATCTAAACTAAAAATCTCAATTTCCTACATCTTAAATGGAACTTGAAGCTATTATCATATATTATAAGGCTTTGATCAATCTTGTTAAGGATTCCATACACAAGATGAAGTGGTATAGTAACGAGGGATCCCCTTGTCTTATTTCTTTAGCTCAATTGATTAAATAGTAGGCTCTCCATTAACTATAATGCCATATGATGCGGTTAAGCTATAAAGTAGAAGTTTTTAGGAATCCAAAGGCCTCAAGTAGATGCAATATCAAATTCCACTATACTTTGTTGAAAGCTTTGATAAATTCCAACTTTATCATTTAACTTTTATTTTTATTTCTCTTCTTGTAACCTTTATAAGCTCCTGAGCCATCAATATATTGTAACCAATCATTCTCCCCTAGATGAAATCACTTTGGTAAGTATTAATGAGGGAACTCATATCTTTATTTATCCTGAAAGTGATAAACTTTGAGAAATATTAGAAAGTTTGTGGTAAGATGAAATGGGTTTAAAATATTTTATAGAGTTCAGTTTATATGTTTTAGAGGTACAATATAGGAAAGGATTTTTAACAAATTTTGTTATAACATTTGTGATTAAGCCCTTTATAAAAGGCCAAGATTTTTAAGAGAAGAGTCCATTGAGACCATTTACCCTAAGAGGACTTGCTTATTTTGAGTTCAAAGCCCACCTTTTCCACTTCTAAGGGAGTGAAAGGTTGGATAAGGAAATTAGCATCCTCTATTATTGTTTGATCAATAATAAAAGATTTGACCAATCTAACAGAGGAGTTCCCTACTTTTAGTTACGCCAATGTATTTGAGAAATATTTTAAAGCTTCTTGTTTCAGTTTGTCTTACGTGCCTATAACACTACCATCTTGTTTAATAAAAAAATGATCACATTTTCATTTCATCTTGCTGATATAAAATTATGGAAAAAAGGCGTATTCTTATCTCCCTCTCTTACCATCAGATCCTTGATTATTGCCTCAAGTAAAGAGTTATAGATTTCCATTACAATTGAAAACTATTGAGTTGCATTATTTTCTTTCGTCAGTTTAATTGGACATTCATGATTACGGTAAAGATCATATTGAATATTATTAAGTTTAATTTTAATTGAATGTAGTGTAAGTTGAGTATCATTGACTTTTCTCTAGTTCAATCCCTTGAATTCCTGTTTAACCACGTTTAGCTTTTTGAAATAAACATATGCTTCTATAGAAAAGGTATGTTAAGCCTTTGATAATAGCTTTTCTGAAACCTTCCATTTTTGAGAAGAAATTATTAAAGAAAAAAGGAGCTTTCCTTATCCAACTAGATGAGAGGTTTTTTATTCAGCTAAGGTGTTGCACCCTTTATACAAAACCTACAACCAGCGACATACATGGCAACCAAATTCCTATGCAAATAGTCATGATATACATTTCTATTCATTCAGAAGAACTGTCATCACACATTTTTCTATTCAATGCTGTTCATATACATATTACAAAGTTTCATATCACTTAACGTCATCATTTAAAAGTAGTATTACATCTTTACATTTATGTGATAATCCAAAAGAAAACATTACAATGTCCTTCATTACATGTACAATCGTCTTTGACAAAAAGAAAACATTCCAAAGGTACTTTTACTCCTAGCGGCTAGCTTTGGTCCCTACAGATGTCCCTTATACCTCACTCCTAATATTTTGACTGACACAGATTAACATCCATGCTAAGATTGAAAGGTTATTGAGGAAACATTTAATTTAGATGACTGCTCATAGCAATCATCTGTCATGCACACACATTCATAAACATCACAACTTATATAAATAGTGATGACATACTTAATCAAAGTATATAATGCAAACATGCTTCAATATGTTATTTATATATCATAAATTCACATTCATAAGCCAACTCTCATTGATATAAATTATCAATACAAATGCAAATGCTTATCAATACGAATTATTTATTTTTCCATGTTGTATATCTTATTTATAACTATTAGGCTTGTATGTTCCCATGGGTGTGGATAATATGAGTTGTGGATATTTGAAGATATAAAAACTATGGATACCCAAAAGTATCTAACTATAGATACTCGAAGGCATCGAACTGTGGAGACACTATAGTCTCGAAATGAAGACACCATTGTCAAACTATAGCAGCTGCACTGTAACCATATAAGAATGCCTATTTATCCACCACCAAGACAATAGAGTAGGCACTATAACATTTTCTTTAACCCTTTGCACATTTCATAATTCATCATATGATATTCACTTGACGTCACAAAATTTGTATTGAAGTGCATACTATATATATATGAGCAATAAATATGTATACTAATCATCTATGTATATGTAAATTGTCTTTAACATGCATTATGTTCACTCTTAAATTCCAATGTTTAATCACCCAATTCACATATGGTAAGTCCTATTTCATTAATTTCTAAGTGTTTGAAAAGTTTCATACACATTCAAAAAGGTTCGGTTAAGATGTAGTAAAAAAATTAGAAATGAAAAAAGGTCATGGTCATGATAGAAGACCCTTCTTCAGGGCCACCATCATGTTTGGAGTTTCACAGTCATGAAAAAAGAGTTTTCCACTGGTTCACAATGTTGATAGCCATGTCATGCTCGTGACAAAAGATCTTGATGTTGTATCACGATCGTGACACCCTTATCATGATTGTGACAGACACTCGCCATTCAAACCCTACTTGTTCCTTAATATGCATATAGAAAATGTTTGAATTAGGTTTTGAGGTCTTGAATAAAATTATTACTATATGTCCCTAGTTTCCAAATAACTAAAAATCAAGTCATTTGGACTTTTAAATTATGAGATATAGATAAAACATCACAAGCTACTCTAAAACATGGGCAGCATTAGGTCACCAATTTTCAATGTCATAAGCAAGAATTAAGTCAGATTCTCTTCTAGATATTTCTAATCCTATGTATAAGGTTTCATATTCAATTGAAATCACCCAATTTATAGGTTTGTAGGCTAAATTATGACCTAAACAATGTGACTGGTTCAAACAAATCTAAGATAGAATTCCACTACACGATACTCTCTTGTCATATTCAACCCATTCCATGCAAGGTAACACCAAAATAATTCCAAAAGACCATCCCACAAACTATTCCATATCCAAATGAGTCTTTGTATCCATTCAAAGACACACACAAAGAGAAATTAAACTAAGTGTAGTCCCAAACCTTAAAATTAGTGAAGTAGTTCTTTTAATGCCTTTCCTTCCCTTCCTCTTCGGCTTTGCTTGACTCACCAACTGGAAACACCAAAAATACATATCTCAATCCCAATTCCAACCTTATAATCCAAATTATTCACAAGAAAAGAAAGAAAAGATAAAGATGAAGACAAAACTACTAACTTTTACCATGATTTCCACCTAAGATTAGTTTGATTCCTTACATGCAAATTGATGGGATAAAGAAAAGAGAAAATGATAGAGGAAAAATATGGAATTAAAACCCTAAAAGGCTATACCTCTATCCTCTACATGTGCTCATTTCATGCACTTTCAAGACTTACACGCATGCTTAATTCCTATTGGACACATATGCTTTATTCTTATTAGTCACAAATGTTTTAATCCAATTGGTTTATGTGTTAGACTTTAAGAAATCTGCATGTTGGTCCTTCTTCTTCCTTTAATTCACATATTGGCATATAATCTCATCAATTAATTTCATTCTCATCCATATATTACGTCTAAGTATGTATGTCCATGCTGAAATGAACAAATTACCCATTTACCCATATTTTTTTACTTTAAGTAACATTATGTCTCTTATTATGCTTAAACGCTCTTAATTTGTTATGTTCACTTATTAATACACCCTAGACATACTATAATACTTCTAGGGTACATGTTGGGGCCTTACATATGGCAATGATCTAAGAATTGAAAATTAGGAAAAGAAGCTTTACTTTAAAGAAAAATTTTCAACTAAGCTTTATTGACTATTGCTATATCAAACTTCTTTCTTATTGACCATTTATCATTTTATTTGTTGCCCAAAGTAAAATAGTGCTCCTGAAATTTCTTTTATTATCAATACATTTTAAAGCTTATATTACTTTTTTCTTTAGTTTTATACATAGTGCTATTAAAATCCCATAAGATAATCTAAGGGTTGTGAGTGTAAGACTGAATTCTCTCAGTTGTTCCTATAGTGATCATCTCTAGAAAGCTTAATTAGAGCCATAAACGAAAGAGATAGAGAAATAATTTCACTAGGAATAATTGAAACTTTAAGATTCATGATTTGATTTGAGGCTTCAAGAAATTCCATTAAAGTGGAATTGAATAATGGGGATGAAATTTGACTAGTAGCCTAGAAGTTTTAGCTTCTCCCACTTCCCTTCTTTTAATTTCATTTATAAGGCCTACAAGCATAGATTTTAATATAAGTTTGAAGAAATAATTGTTTTTTGGGATAATTAATCCCTTTTACATTACAAGTTAGGATCATCATTGATGAGATGTAAGGCTTCTATATCCATTTTTTTTCTCTTTGAACTTCTTCAATTTTCCAGGCAGAGACCTTTTATTAGAGGGGTATTAGGAGAGTTCTCCAATTCTTTATAAATTAGAGATTCACTATTAAAAATTTGGTTTTTATTTGTGGCTTGCATACTCAATTTTTCTTGAGGCCTCAGATGGAGCTTGTAATGTTTGTTACTACCTCATTCTTGTTTATATATGATTCAATAAGGCTCTATTCAATCAAGAATGAGGTAGAATTTCCCCCATTACATAATCACTTTAGGAGACTTAAATAGCTTTTAACATCCCCATTAGTGATTCAACCTACAAATTAGAGCCCTGATTTCGAAATCATGTATGATGCAAGCGATTATGCAATGGGGTGCAATTCTAGGGAAAAGAATGGAAAAAGATACACCTGCCATCTATTTAGCTTTAAAAACTTTAAGTTTAACCCAATTGAATTAGTCCACAACTGAAAAAGATCTTTTAACTATTGTCTTGGCTTTATAAAAACTTTAGTCATTCTTATTATGCCCTAAAGTTATTATTTACTCTAATTATGTAGTTTTAAAGGACTTGTTCACTAAGATGGAAGAGAAGCTAAGGTTAATTAGATGGCTTCTACTCCTTCAAGAGTTTGATTTCGAAATAAGAGATAAGAAGAGGGTAGAGAATGTGGTTGTTGATTACCACATCTATTTGATCAAAAAAGAAGATGATATTCCTTTTCTAAATTTTTATCTTTTCCTCATTTCACCTCCAAGACCCTTCCCTAACCTCATTGTGCTTTTCTTCCTTAGTGATTGATGGTTTACGTATGACAAATTTTAATGTTTATAACCTCGATATTTCCGTAAGTGCATAAGTCATTCGCGTAGTACATAAGGTACCGTTCCCACGAGGAGGATAATTTTGATCCTAAAATCTAAGGTCAGAGACTATTATATAAATATTAAACGGATAATGAATTTTAACACAAGTACTAACTAAATCAAATAAACAAATTCAACTAACAAAACAATAATTGACAATTAACACTTAAATAGAAACAATCATGACAACGGTTAACAATTTTAAATTGAAATTGAATAATAATGAATGGAAATTAATAGGTTTGTTGAGCAATGATTGCAAACCCTCAAATTTATTTAATGAGTTTATTGAAAGAGAGAAAGGGAAAATTATCTATCTTTAATGATAACCTAACCGATTACGATTTATAGAATTAACGGTTCTAAACGATGCTAGGGTTAATTACTCTCTCTTAAGTTATAATTGAACCCTAAAGCATAAACCCTAATTAGATTATGGGAAGCTGTAATCTCTTAATTAACAACCTATCCAAAACCTAATCAGCTTTTAAGTTCTCTAATGAATAGTTGGAAACCTAAATGTGATCTCTCTACACAAGATTTACCAATTTTATCTAATTCTTAATCTATTAATTTACCTGACTCTTGTTAGCATAAATTAATCGTTTTCTCTCAATTCATCCTCTTAGTTTATTATCGAGATATGAAGTGCAAAATTAAATCATAATTAATTCAATAAACACAAAAAATAATAAGATTTTATTAAATCAAAAATAATAATCCAAAGGTGAGTATAGAACATCAATCCCAATGCAATTCTATCATCAAACTATATATACCAATTCTATAATCAAATAAAATTGAAATACATAGGAAACGAAGCTCGAATGAATGATGGGAGGCAGTGACTTCGGAAAGCTTCTTATTATGGGTAGCACGTCATGTTGGCATCGCCTTGCTCTTCTATCTTCCTTCGTCTCTTTCTCGATCTCTCAAGGTTTGCTCTTTTAGGATTTCGTTTTTGGTGGCTGATCAAAAAGTCACTTTTCCAATCTTTGATGTTCTATTTATATCTTTGAAACCTTAGAGTTAATTCGGGGTCGAAACGGTGCAAAAAGCCCCTGAAAACTGGACATTTTCAGCTATTTTCGTTTCTGCCTGATGTAGGCCATGATCATCGCCTTGCCTGTCACGATCGTGGCCAGCACCTAACCCTCTCTTTCACGATTATGGCCTGGTTTAGAGCTCTCTATCATGATCGAGCCCAAAATGCACGATTGTGGCCTGTGTCTTGTTGGCTCGCCTCTTTCTGTCACCATCAAGGTCTGTTGTGCCACAATTATGGGCTATGATTTTAGCCCGAAACTCTTAAAAACTTCTCTATTTACCTTAAAACACTAACAAACATAAATGAAAATTTGCAGACAAGAAAGAAAATTTTATGGAGATATTTATGGATGATTTTTCTGCCTTTGGAGAATCTTTTGATCATTGTTTGTTGAACTTAGACAAAGTGCTCTAAAGATGTGAGGAGTCACATTTAGTTTTAAATTGGGAAAAATGTCATTTCAGTGTCTAAGAGGGAATCGTATTAGGCCATAAGATTTTGTATAAAGGGATTGAAGTGGATGGAGCTAAGACAAAAGTAATTGAAAACTTACCACCTCCCTCTAACATCAAGGGTGTCTGAGCTTTTCTTGGTTATGCAGGGTTCTATAAACAGTTCATTAAAGATTTTTCCCTCATTACGAAACCTTTGACTCATCTATTGGTAAAAGATGTGCCTTCTATTTTTGACGATGATTATTTGAATGCTTTTAATCAGTTAAAGAAGGCACTCATAACATCACCAATTCTGACATTGCCAGATTGGTCTCTTCCATTTGAGATTATGTATGTGCAAGGGACCATGTTGATGGGTGCGTACTAGGTTAGTGGAAGGAGAAGAGGTTGTATGCTATCTACTACACAAGCAAAATATTGATAGGAGCACAATTGAATTACACAACTACTAAAAAAGAACTACTTACGGTGGTATTTGCTTGTGAAAAATTTCGTTCTTATTTGTTAGGCTCATAAGTTATTGTGTTTACAGACCACATAACATTAAGTTACCTTTTTCCAGGAAAGAAGCAAAGGCTAGGCTTATTCGATGGGTACTCCTGCTCTAGGAGCTCAATATTGAAATCAAAGACAAGAAAGGAGCAGAAAATGTCGTAGTGGATTGTTTATTGAGGCTTGAAGTCAAACATCACGAAGAGGAAGTGGAAATTAAGGAAAACTTGCTTGACGAGACTTTGATGATGGTAGATAACCCTTTCCTTACATGGTTTACAGATATTGCAAACTACCTCTCATGTATTATTCTTCCATCTGATCTATCATACCAACAAAAGAAGTGTTTCCTATTTTAATATGCTCATTATATTTGGTATGAAGCTGTACTCTATAAGAACTGTGATGACAGTTGAATTCGCAGGTGTGCTCCTAAAGATGAAATGCTTGAGATCTTAACTCAATGCCATAACTCATCGTATGCAGGCCATTATGGAGCTAACAAGACTGCTGCATGAATGTTATAGTGTGGATTCTATTAGTTAACTCTATTTAAGGATGCTCGAGATTTTGACTCAAGTACGATTGATGTCAAAAAGTTGGCAACATATCAAAGAGAGATGAATGCCGCTTTTGAACATAATGGAGGTGGAGATATTTGATAGATGGGGTCTGGACTTCATGAGACCATTCCCACCCTTTGAAGGCAATACCTATATCTTGGTTGGAGTTGATTATGTGTCTAGATGGCTAGAGGTAGTCGTCGCTCCAACTGACAATAGTAAGGTGGTTCAGAAGTCCATTAAGAAGATTTTTACTAGATTTGGGGTTCTTTGAGCAATCATAAGTGATAGGGGAAGTCACTTTAACAACAAATCGTTTGAGAACCTTCTGAGAAGATACAATGTACATCATAGGGTGGCTACCCTATACCATCCCGAAACCAGTGGTCAAGTGGAGGTGGTGAATAGAGAGATGAAAAAGATTTTAGAGAAGACAGTGAACATTTCAAAAAAAGATTGGTCATTGAAACTGGACGACAGACTGTGGGCATATAGAACAGCTTTTAAAACCCCCATTGGGATAACACCATACCAACTTGTATATGGAAAGGCATGTCATTTACCATTGGAGTTGGAGCATAAAGCATATTGGGCAATAAAGAAATTGAATATGGAATAGAAGCTGGCAGGAGAAAAGAGATTATTACACCTTGACGAGTTGGATGAGTTAAAGTATGATGCTTATGAAAATGCTGAGTTATATAAATAGAGGGCTAAGACGTGGCATGATGGCCACATCAAGAAGAAGGAATTCAAGATTGGGGATTTAGTATTTTTGTTTAATTCAAGACTTCGGCTATTTCCCGGAAAACTCAAATCAAGATGGAGTGGGCCTTCAAAATTCTTCAAGTGTTCCCCCATGGAGTTGTGGAGCTGGAAAATGACAATGGGGAAACATTTAAGATCAGTGGGTACCGCTGTAAACCATATTATGGAGGGACATTTCCACAAGCAAGGGAAGTTATCTCTCTCCAGTCTTCCACTTTTTCACGAGTGTATGTTGAATGGTTAAGCTAAGGACCTTAACTTAACATGTTTAATTTCTTTTGTGTTCTCTTCGTCTAGTTTTTGTTTGAGTTCTTTAGTTATGATCATGTTTGAATTGGATGTTATTAATGTTTATGTTGATTTTGTTTGGATTTCAAATTTTTTTCTTTTCAAATTTCTTGTTGATGATATTATCTTGATGTGTTTGTAGGTTTTGGGAGCATGGAGAGTATATATAAGCTTGGAAAAAGGTTTAAAATTGTGAGGATCACCAACTTCAATTCCCACAAACATGGGAAATCTCTCTAGAAAGTTTATGGAGAGAAAACTTATGTCCGTGGGAATTGTGGTGATTCCCACAGACGTGGGAATCCTCTCTAGAAATTGTGAGATTCCTCTCCAGAAGTACTCGTGGGAATTCAGGTGATTCCCACACTGGTGGGAATTGTGGGGATTCCCACAAGTGTGCCCACAGGGAGGGAAACTTCAAGTTTCCCTTGCATTTTTTCTCTCACCTTATCTTCAAATTTTCACAATCTCTCTCTCTTACCTACGAATTTGTCTCCTCCCACTCTCTAAAACTCTTTAATCTTCCTCTAGATTCTTGATATTTTCTTCAATTCTTTCATTATTCTTGTATTCTTTTCATCTTTTCATGCATTAACCTTTCTAAACAACAAGGATTTAGGTAAGTTTTTATTGCTCTCTCTCTCTCTAAAGCTCGAATCTCACTTTCTCTCTCTTATTCTTGTAGTTTTTTCTATAACAATGGCATCGAAGAAGATGATGGCTCGGAAATTGGGTGATGAAGTGCGCCTTCAAATTTCCAGTGATGAAAAAAGCAATTTGGCGGCAACTTACTGATCTCCCTTCCCGATTTATTCGGAAGATGAAGGTACACACTTCTGTGATTTTAAGAATAGAAGAATAATCACTCCTAGGTATTTTGATTTTGAATTGTTAGACAACATAGGAGTGAGGACAAAGATTAAGCAACTAGCTAAAAGCATAAGGGGAATAGGTTCATTCGATGTGACATGCATATTCACCCTATGATGACAGTTGAGTTTTTCACTACTGTATGTTACACCCCAAAAGTGGATGTCTTTTGGTTTAGATTATTTGGTGATGTGTACAAATTGGATTATAATGTCTTGCATCATCTTTTCAATTTCCAAAACACAAATATTTTAAATGATCATATTGATTTTAATGTGGATCCTTACTGGAAAATTTTAATGGGGGAAGATAGTTTTGATTCACGTAATGAACCGAATGCTTTAATACATAGTACCAAACATTTGCTGTTGCATAAATTCATGTGTTTAATTGTATTTAATAAAACCAAAAGTAACAATTGTTCAGCTAAAGAACTTTTCTTCTTATGGTGTATGGATTGAAATATTAGAATCATCACATCCTTCAGAATTTTTAGATTAATCATTAGTGTTGTCAATAAAAAGAGTTTATACTTTGGAATGGGGCATATTGTTACTGCTTTAGCTCATTTTTGTATCCGCAATTTGGAAGAGGTACATACAATGCCACATGATATGTTTGACATATCATTCTCGAGATTATAGAGGTTCATTATATGGAACTCTTTAATCCTCAGACACGTGCTGTAGCGAGAAATAGGACTAGCATCAGTACAACCACATCTCGACCTTCCACATCTCAAATAGCTCAAGATCTAGAGGATGAAACTGTACCAGTAGAACTAAGCACATCAGCAGAGTTGGACCAACTCCAACGAACCTTTGAACAAATAGCCTCCAATTAATAATGGATGGCATCTCAATTAAATGAGCTCAGCACACAAATGCAGACAGTATATAAGGAGCAGCGTAGTTTGAAAAAGAGGTTCCTCAACTTTTGTTAGAGGAACAATTTTGAAGCTCCTACACCATCACCGTTGCCACCATCATCTGATTAAGCTTTTCTTACCCTTTAACTTTTAAATTTTGTTGTTTCATTTGTGTGATTGCATGTCACTTCATGTCTATTTGGTTTCTTATCATTTGTGTGTGCTATGTCTTTTGTTTAGTTATAATTTCTTTAATTTTTTTTGAATTCATTTTCTTTTGTTGGGTTTGATATCATTTGTTTGTTTCAATTTCTTTTGTTTGTGTTTTTTTCATTTTTATTTAGTTTAATGTCATTTTCATGCACTTGGGGGTTGACTTATCACATTGAGAATAATGTGATCTTTAAGTGTGGGGAGGTGACATCAAATTTCTTACTTGTATTTTTTTGAAATGGGTTGAATAGGATGCATGTTTAGGGATATTATATGTGCTTTGTGTTAGCAATGAAATCGCATTTGAGTCACTCTAATAAATATTTCCATGAGATTTTTTCATGTTAGTTAGAATTAGATTGAATGTATTCTTGAACTCATATTAGGCTACTTGAGTAGAAAGTGAACCGTATAGAGTGATGAAAAGTAGTTGGTTACATAAGCTTAGTCACAAATTGACATATGAACAATGAGGTAGTGTAGAGATGCATGATGAGTTTTCATTTAAGCTAAAGTGAGGATTGAGCCATATGACTCCATCTATAGTGATTTCATTTCTTTGTTGAGTGTTACTTCCATAGGTTACTACCTTCAAAACTTGCTTTGAATCAGTTTGAGTCTACTAGATGCATGCTCAAAAAAGAAGATCTACGCCCTTTTTATGTTAACCCTTGGCTTAAATGACCTACCCATTATCCATTGCTACTCCCATTGAGCCTTAACCTTTTGTTTGTGAAAACACCTGAAATTTTAAAACTTTAAACCTCATTATTTGACCCTTTTCATAAGCTCAGTAGAGTATTAAGTAAAACATTAGTTGGGATTGTGTGAAATTTTTATCGAGACAAGTTGACTATATTTCTTTCTGTGGACTACATTATATAGAGTGCTAGTTTGGATTCATAGTTCTTCCATCTATGAAGAAAATGAAAAAATGAATGAAAAAAGAAAAGGAAAGAAAAAGGAAGAACAAATGAGTAACATCAATAAGTGCAGAATATTAGTTATATTTGTATGTTTCGAAGTTATGTTCTGTTATCCAATTTATATGCTTTTTACTTTACTTATGCTTGTGCTTGACCCTCTTTCCCTTCTTTTGACCCACCTTAACCTTAACCACATTACAACCCTAAACAAGTCCTTTTGATCTATTTATGCAGGTAATCATTTTAGAGGAGAATTGGTGTATTAGTAAGCCTATGGTAGTGTAGTTTCCTATAGGAAGTTTGACCGAAACAATAACCCTTAAACACCTGAGTGAAATGAGTGAAAACTGTGAGAGAGATTCATTTGTGTAACTTTACTTAACTTTGAGTGTGCCAATTGTGAATTTGCTTATGTACACTAGTTACAAGGTAGTCATAATATGTGCATTAACTTGATATTTGAGTTGGCTTGAATTTGATGGATTGTATGTTTTGATCCTTGTGAAAATGAAGTGGTAGAATTGATTGGTTGTATTTATTTTGCTTAAGGACAAGCAAAGATTTAATTGTGGGGATGTTGATAGGTGTGCATTAGTTCATATGTTTTCTAGTTTAATTGTTGTTTATTGTTCTGGTTTCATATTCATTTTGTGTTTTAATTAAGTTTAATGTTTATTGTTGTTCTTGGTGAAGCTAATTGAGGGTAAGAATTGACTATTTTTGTGTAGGAAAGAAGAGGGACCAACTTGGAGGTTGAACAAAAGATCAAAGAAGAGAAGACAAGAAGAATGCATCTACGTCAAATTCCCACATTCGTGGGAATCATACAAATTTCCATGGACGTGGGAATCACAAAAGAAATAAGGAGTATATCTGTGTGTAATTCCCATGCTCGTTGGAATCACGCAAATTCTCATTGATGTGGGAATCATGCGAATTGTAATCCGAGGCAATCTGCGAGGCTTCATTAAACCTAGGATTTTTGGACTATTTAAGCATCATTAAGCTTCCATCTTCAAGGGAGACAATACCCACTTGTAGAAACACCATCCTTGAGTGAAGAAAACATGTTTGGAGCATTAAGAAAGGATTGAAAACAAGGATCATCATCAAGATTAGGTAAAATAACACATCAACACCAAAATTACAACTTTTGGCAAAGAAGAAAAGGAATTTTCTATTCACTTTTTTTTTCATTTAATCTCTTTTTTCTTTGAAAAAATGGCTTATTTGATTGTTGATGATGTTATGGAGACCATATTAGGCTGATTTCATTTTAGGGATTACTTTTGAACTAGTTTATTTGAACTCCTATTTTATTAAATTGAATGCAATTGTCTTTGTTGATTGTTGTTTTTAATTGTCATCTTGCAACAAATTGAGAGAGTGAGTGAGATGAAATTCATGTAGGATTGTACAACTAGAGTTGGCAACCTATAGACTAGCAACTATCACGTTAATTGAATAGTTAGAAGAGAGATCTCGACTAGTCAATTGATCACCCATAGGATAGTTTAATAACTAGTTGAATTGGTAGAGTCAATGGGTAGGTTGAGAGATCGTTCAATCGATTCCGTTAATTCGATTAGTCAATCAAATAGGAGGGAGGAAAAGTAGGAAAAAAGTAATCTCTAGCATTTAGATTCTTAAATTTAGATTTTTTACAATTTCGACATTGTCCATTGTTTGTATTAGTCTTTTAATTTTAATTTAATTTTCCAGATTATTTGTATTTAACATTATTGTTTCTTAAACAAATTTGTGTCTAAATTAAGCGATGTCTAGGCATCAATCCCTTTAGGATTGATATCTACTCTTTTTAACTATAAGTCATGACTCGTTCACTTGCGGTTTTTGAGCATAAAATAAGTAGATGGGTTTTACCATCAACATTTGCTAGAATTTTCCTTCAAGCCTCTTGTAGGCCTCCTCCATTGTTCCAATCTTGTCTAAGATTTTATCTGGTGTGGAATATATGGAGTTTGATTTCTCCTATTGGAAATCGAGTGGGCCTTGCAGCTTAAACTAGCCTCTACCATTATTTGACCATGAAAAGTTGGGGTGATTTCTCCACCCAGGATTATATATGCTCGAATATGGATTGTTCCTCCTCCTCCACCAAATTGTGCTCCCATACATTTCACTTGCTCTGCTTCACCTTCTTGCAATAGGAAACAGTCGATAGTATCAGGGTTAATTTGCCTACATAGCTCGCATTTTTGTTGTATGGCCTTAACAGGAGTAGAAGATGATGCTTTCATGTTGTTTACCTATCGGTGATAGGTGCTTAATTGATTGTATAATTATTCCATAACACTTAGCGATTAGTGACATGAAATTGCTTAAGATACTGTCTTTGATTCATATATGATTTTAAGCATAATTTGGAAAGAAAGAAGTTAAAGTGAATCAAAAGTACTAAAATTGGGCGATTTTCCAAAGATCTACATTCCTTTGTCATCATGGAGCAAGAATGATAAATATTGGAGGAAGTAAGGACAACAAAATCAAAATGATGGAGTAACGGACCTCACAGATTACTGAACAAAAAATTACTGCACAATCTTAAGCAATCACTCACGTCTGTGCATGGAGACTTTATGTGACAACCCTATGCAACGTGAATTTAATGGTTGGATGGTTGAACAAAACCAACAACACTGTATGGTGAGGAAAGATCTAAACACAACATAGCAACTGGAAGAATGGAGAGTAAGATGTAGTAGATAAGGAGCACGCATGCCAAAATGCAAACGCTGTTTGCATTTCATACAAACTTTTATGTAAACGTAAACGTTTCACGTCAACAAAAAATAATGAAAACGTAGCTAAGGGAAGCAGTAGATGATCAAATGACAACATTGTAGGGAAGGAAGACCAAGATGTGCAATAGATGGGCAGCAAAATGTAGCACAGAGGATGAGCAAAGAGTAACCACATGTTAGCTGGAAAGAAGAAAATGACAACATTGAGCCCAAGGACCAAAATCAAAACACAGAAGTAGGATGCATGGGTTTACTTCTATGTTTTAATGAATAGCTAGAGGATGTGTTGTGTTTCTTTTTAGAAAGAAGAGAGGGCCATGCACGACTGTGCGTAGGTGTGTCACAAGTTATGGTGTGACAATTGACTGCTTACTGAACCCTACTTTTTTCATATAAATTCTTCGTTTACGCGATGGTCAAAAGGTTATGAAAATTTTGGTGTGTTTTGGCTGAGAGAAAAGAGGAGAAGTTATTTTCTGCTAGGCTGGATCATAAGGGACCTTTGAAGCTTTAGGACAGCATGAAGAGGGAGATAAGTTCTCACCATAAAAAGGCCTAGAGAGGGGTAGCTTCTTAACGCCAGTTTGGAGGCGATATCGATGTTGAAAGGCTGGTTAGGCATTCCTTCCTTATATTTATTGTTTCCTTCTCTCTTTAGAAATTACTTATGTTATCCCATGTGTATGGATTTAGGTATTATGAAAAGAAGATTTTAATGCATTCACTAGATTATTTTATTACAACCATTGCTAGAATATTCAATGTAATTTGTGATTGTTATGTTGAAATTCATTTGTAGCGACTAATGATTCGTAATCGTTAGGGATAACATAACCTACGTTAATGATGCATCATATGTGCTTATTGCCTTGATTAATCGATTTTGTTAATTCATAATGCAGTTGCTTAATTAAATCTAGAGATCGTATCTTAGGTTATTCAATGGCTGGGTTTAATTAACGATTGTATCTTAAACACATCCTAAGATTAACCTACGATTAATAGTTTCTAGGAGAGGTTTGAGAACAATAAATCATCGAAATATGTTTAATTAGGGTGTAGGCTGAGATAGAACCAAAGAACCGAATTCCTAACAAATTCACCACTTTCATCACTTTGCATGTTTTCTTTAATTTTTTTTTAGTTTAGTTTCATTTTATTTTCTTATTTCAAACTAGCAAACCCCCTATAACCTAAACACTAATTAATTTCTTTTCAAAAGCTAACCAAACACTCTCTGAGGGATTGACCTAGACTCACCACTATTATAGTAGTAGTTTAGTTTATTTTGACTAGCGTTATCGTGCATTATCATTCGAGTCAAGCCGTCACTTTTTGCTTGCATTTTGGTCATTTAATCGACAACTATAATTGCTTTATGCTCTCAGAAAGTTGTAGGTTGTCTACTTATTTCATTCAACCATAGACAATTGTTACTAGCTATTTCTTCTAGAAGCTCTTCTTCTTCATTAACAGTCTTTCTCATTAGCGATCCTCCTAAGGCTGTATCAATTGTGCCTCTAATGGGTGGTGTTACTCCACTGTAGAACGTTTAGAAAAGGAGCTCCTTAGGGGATATAATGTGGGTATTTCCTTTGTAAGTCTTTACATCTTTCCTAAACTTCGTAAATTGACTCCCCATCACCTTACTGAAACTTAGTGATCCCTTTAATGATCTTTGCATCTTAGTGAGGGGGAAGTATTTATCTAGAAAGGCATGCTTTACTTGTCCTATTTGGCGAGGTTGGATAGGATAAGGGAGTGGTACTAAGGCTTCACTATGTCCTTTAAAGTAAAAGGGAAGAGTCTCATTTTCACTGCTTGATGATAACAAAAGGTATCACATATTTGAAGGAAGTTCATGATATGTGCATGGAGGTCTTCATTTGTCAATCTATAAAATTGCACATTCGTCTGTAGCATGTTTAGAAGGGTTAGTTTGATTTCGAAAGGGGCAAATTGGACCAGTGGTCTAACCACACCTTGACTTGCTGCATTGAAGCCTGGCCTTATGAAGTCCATGATAGTTCTCAATTGATGCCCCTGGTTCACTCCTTGATCCAGCCCTTGATTATATTCTTCCGCATTGGTTCCTCAACTGCTTATTCTCGGTGTTTGGTTCTTCAGATAACTTATTCCAACATAGTGAAATCAAGTGTCAAATCTTCAGTTATCCAATTTTTACTTCTTATGGTTCTTGTGTTCATGCAAGTACATGAACATAAGAGGGTTAAAAGCATTAAACTAAAATAACTAAAAATGCCATAGACTAAAAAGAACTGAACTAATCCCATTGTTGTGTCTAGTTTCTATTGCATTTAATTCCCTTCATATCTTGATTTTGGTTACAAATCCTTATGTTTTGAGCCAAATGTGAGATAAACTAAGTGGAAATGGTGTGAATATTACATAAATGTTAATTAGATTATTTTGTGAATTTTTCATGAAGGTCGAAGGGAAAGTGATGTAAATTTTTTATGAAAAAAGAAATAAAAAGAAGAAAAAAAGTTGTGACAAGTGTCACCACCTCACTGGTGGTGACTTAGCAAGTCACGGTGGTGATAACTTGTCACTACCATGACAAGTGTGCTTACAGGGTAACTTAACTTGTGGGCCCCATGAACCATTTATTTTCTTTAATTCATCAACTTATCACGTGTCATGTGCAAGGGTGATGGCATGGAAACCTAAACCTAGACGAGTCTACAAATAGAAAGGATAGGAGGGTGGTAGCAACATCATTCATCATTCACTCTTCATTCTTCACTCAACACACCAGAGACACTTTGGGAGAGAGAAAATATAGAGAAAGAAGGGAAGAAGAGAAGAGAATAGAGAGATTCAATGAAGAAGAGAGAAACATGCAGAGAGATGGAAGTAGAACCTTATGAGATCAAGTTGAAGCAGAAGGTGAGAGCTAATGTGGGAAACTCAAGAGGGGTAGGAGACCAACACACCTTATTCACCTGATCTCAGTTTTCTTTCTCTGATATTCATTTGTTGCAGTGTTTCTTGTTTATTTACTAATTTGTTAGATTAATCGACTAATACTTTGTTATCTTTTCATAGTTCATTTAGTATTCACCACTTTATTGCTTTAATACTTCTGTTGATAGTAACATCATACTGAAATGTATGGAGATGATGAATTGTGTTTAGCTATGATTGGCTAATCTCTTTTTATTGAGACTTAATGTAGCTATTTTAGTTGACTATGCATGATTGAGTTACATATTCATTGTCTTATTTATTTATATGGTTTCTGAGCTGAATGGATGTAATAGAATAACCAAACTTTGCATCATTTTTAGTATTAAATGAAAAACTGAGAGAAGAAATTTAATACAGATCAAGAAACTATGGCCAATTTGGTTAAAAATTAGAAATATGTTAACTTAAGTGGTAATTAGTAGTCAAGTGTTTGTAAGTCAACATAAGTATGAGAGAGAACCTCCCACTTCTCATTACAAGTAGAAACCACGATCCTCCTTTCCCTTCCTTTTGAACTTGCTTACTAGAAAAATACTTCCTTAACCTATTAGCACTATAGAAACTGTAGCCTTTAGCCAGCAATCTTGGTACCTAGGAGAGATCTTGCACTGTCTTGCTTCTTTGTCCTTCACTAAAAAATAGTAGTAAATCTAAGGAAAAAACAGACTTCTGACAAACCTAACATTTTTTCCACCCTGCAAACTTTCCTTCTTAAGTTCTCCTTGGTAATGACAAACTACAATCAAAAGCTGAAATTTTCCTAATAAAATAATGAACTTCATAATGGCCAATACTTTAGCTCCTTTCCTACCTGATTTTCCACCTTTGCCCTCCGCCATCCTCAAACCTTCTTCAAACTTGGAAATATCCTCTCCATCGGATGCTCCTAAAAGATCATAGAAGCAAGTTGTTGGTGAAGTCTCTTCACTGTCCTTATCCTACTCACCACCAAAAGACATGGATGGAAGAATGGTGGTCTGTGTAACATCCCACCCTCAACTGGAAGGGTAGAATAGTAATTTGGCATAGGATGAGAATGATTGGATTTAATTAGGA
>JAOSBN010152715.1:0-23546 GCA_027563595.1 Erythroxylum suave | reverse complement strand
CTCTAGAGGAAGCTGTCCTATTTCAAATGCCAACAGCTCTTAGACTTTTATTTGCAACACTTTTGGTTTACTGTTCACCAACCAATCCTAAACAGTTTTGGGAAACATTCAGAGATCATCTTTGTTCAGACTACCAACATGCCTCCTCTTATACTACATACATATCTGCTATCGTTACAAGGATGGCTCTTGAAGATATTAATAAATCCCTTGAGCAGATGGGGAAAAGCTTAAGCGATTATCATTTTACAGATGATTAATTTCAAGCTGACTATTGTGAACATCTGACCAAAGAAATACAAAATGAGAAGAATATATGAATTGATCCAAAAGACTTATTATTACATTCAATGTTCAATGCAGAGCAGAAATCTATTTTCGACGTAATTTTGCATGTAGTTTCCACTTCAACTAGTGGTAGTTTTTTTATTGATGGTCCATGGGGAGCTGGCAAAATGTTTTTGTATCGAGCTCTTCTTGCAAGTTTACGATCACAAAATCATATTTCAATTGTTGTTGCCACATCAGGTGTTGCCACATCAATCCTTCCTGGTCGTAGAACAGCCCACTCAAGATTTAAAATTTCATTTGATGTTTCAAAAAAAAGTTTGCCAATTAAGTAAACAGAGCAGTATTGCAAGACTAATAGTTGATTCTACTCTTATCTTATCGGATGAAGCTTCCATGGCGAAACGCGAAGCTATTAAAACATTTGATGATTTGTTTCAAGATATCATGGAATCCAATAAGCCTTTTGCAGGAAAAATTGTTGTATTTGGAGGTGATTTTCATCAAACCTTACTAGTAACAGACCAAGCCACAAAGCAACAACTACTTGATTCAAGTCTTGTCAACTCATATTTTTGGAAATACATGCCAAATTTTATTTGACAGCAAATATGAGAGCTATATTAAATCCAGCATTTACTAATTTTTTATTACGAGTTGGAGAAGGTACAGAACCAATTGATGAGCAAGATCGTATTTCCTTACCTGAACAACTGGTTATTCCTTATCATAACAGAGAAGAATCTCTTAAAAGGTTAGATTCCCTTCCTTTTCTATTACTACCATTTGTTAATTTCCAATAACATTAAAAATATTATGTTCTAACACATTCTTAGTTTCATCAGATTTCTCGATAACGTCTTCCCTAGTCTTACCTTATATACATCAGATCCGTATCAAATGATAAATAGATGTGTCCTATGTCCAACAAATGGTTGCGTAAGTGAAATTAATGACATAATGATCAACAAATTGCCAGGAATTCTCCACTCATATATAAGTTGTGACAAAACGGTTGATCGAAGACATCAAGCAGATTATGAAGATTTTCTAAATTCGTTAAACCCGAAAGGTCTACCTCCACACAAACTCCTACTGAAAGAAGGCTGTCTAATTATGCTATTACGGAATTTGAATCCAACAGAAGGATTATGCAATGGAACATGATTGATTTGTAGAAAATTAAAAGATCACACAATTTTTGAAGAAATTATGTTTGGGCCTCACAAAGGAAAGCAAGTTTTGATACCGAAGATTCCTTTACAATCTTCAAAGAATGAAAAAAATGGAATACCTTTCATAAGAACTCAATTTCCTATTCATTTATGTTTTGCAATGACCATAAATAAATCCCAGGGCCAAACACTTGATTATGTAGGAATTTATCTTCGTCAACCCGTATTATCTCATAGGCAATTATATATGGCTTTATCAAGAGCTCGAATTCCAGAATCTATTAAAGTCCTAATTATTTCGGGAACTTTTGAGTCTTCAAAAACTGATTGGAAAACAAGAAATAGGGTTTTCCATGAAATTTTACAGTTAGCAAAATTATAAAGCACAAAATTATCATAAGGTATATGAATTGTTTGTTCAATTGATTTTTTAATATTTTCCCATATCAAGCATAGTCATTGTCTAATTATTTTGTATCAGTTGTTTTGAAGGATGGAAAAGCGTTTATTAATGAAAGATATCATACCTGGTTTGCAATGGTGGTCATGTGAAATTACCATACAAGAAAAACAACACATTATCACGTCAACAAACTCTCAATCACATTGACAAAAGTTTGTCTTCCTTGATTCTGAGGTATACTGAAATTATTCTTATCCAATACAATATTTAGTATACATGAACCAAATTATTTACTGTTTGTATATCCATAACAGGGCTCAAAAGTCGAAGCTATTATTTTTAACAACGATATCCATCGAATGAGTCATATTTTACAGCCGTTCAAGAAATATATCATTTGTAATGCCATTGTGAAACCAATTCCATCTCAATATCAAGCAGACAACTTGAAAACTCAATGGATAATTACAAGTCGGACTGTTGTTGAACCTTTAGCTGATGACGACAGTATCATCCCCATCAAATTCAGCTACACATCATTTGCGGATCTCACAAACTATATGAACGATAAGCAAAAATCAATCAGTTACATACTGGATAAGTTTCTTGTTAAACTTCCACTTTGTTTTCATTGGTAAATCTACTGATATTCATCTTTAATGTTATAGATATCTTGGGAATCATTATTGAAGTCTTAGATATAAAAGAAATCAACAAAGATGGGAAGTTTTCAATTGTACAAAAGTTTGTTCTCTGCAACGAACAGTAAGCTACATTTGTATCAACTTCTAAACTTTGTAAAAGTTAACATTAAACGTTACTTACTAACTTTTTGTTCTTTATCTTATCCTACAAACTGTTGTACTTTCAATGTGCAATGATTTTGTTGATGATGAAGGTCAGAAAATTGTGCAGTCATTACATACGTTCCCCATAGTTGTATGCCGCAGAGTAAAAGTTAACTTTTACAACAGTAATGTGATACTTTCTATCATAATCTTGTTCCTTTGCTCTAGTAAGTAATCTACTATTTGATTGTTACTAAATAAAGAAACATTGTAGGTGTTACATTATCCACCTAGTTTGACTCTACAATTCTTATTGATCCACTAATACAAGAAGCTACAGTTCTCAAAAAATGGTATTGAGAAGTTTTTATGCTTTCGTAAAAAAATTAAACTTTAAAAAAGTTGAGAATACGTTCATGCTTTAATATGGAAAATTATCTTTTTGCAGGGCTATACGAAACAACAAAGAGCTAAAAAACCTGGTTCACAAACAAAAGTATCTGAAATATAACCTTGATGTTTATTACGAACCAGATTAAAAAATTACTAAAACCATGTTCTTTAAGTCCAAGGTAAATACATTTTCTCAAATATTGACAGATAAATATGCCAACTTATGTGATATTGAATCAATATCTTTTCACATATTAGCAGACAGCGTGGATTAAAGCTTAAAATTCCTTTCAACACATTTTGCAAAAGTACTGGTACGTGGCATGCAAAAAATGTTTTCATTCAACAGCTGCAACATATGGAACTACATTCACTTGCAATTCCTGTCATGAAAAAGTTACAGCTGAACCCAGGCATGTCCTTCTCTCTTGTCCTTTGCAATTTCCTACTTTTTTATGTTGATTAAACATATATATTAGGAAATAAATTTAACAAACAGTAGAAACTTAATCTTGACATCAACTAAATAAGAGAAGAAAATAGTTCAAACATTTATCTGAAACCTCATCCAACACCTTCCTCAATAGCATTTTGACGAAATTGCAGATGTCGTTATGATATTGATTTAACAGACGAAACAAGAACTGTAACAGCTTCAATTTTTGGTGCTCTTGGAGAAAAACTCTTGACTTTTACTGCAGTTGAAGCTATGCAATCTTCCCACGAGGTTTTATTAAACATTTATTGCAACTTTATTTTCATACATTGACAAAAATCATTACGCATATTACTAATGATTGAAAACTTGTATCTTTCCATGAAAAAGAGTCTACAACTTCATTTAGAAAAGGTTCACAAGGAATTGAAAAACAGACCTTTCTTGTGCATATCAAACCTAGACAAATCTAGTCATCTGATGGAAGACAACGATTCACTGTTATTTATTACCGTCAAAGTGACGATGGAGAATCACAAAAGGATATAACTTCAAGTGAAAAAGAAAAATAAATTGTAAAAGATGATCAACATTACAATGCCAAAAGTACATCATCGACACCTCTTTCAGGTCATAATCATTATTTACATAATAAATTGTCCTATTTTATCTGCATCATAATAACACTAACTACAGATATAATAACGTGTATACTATATAACTAATTGTTTTTTGGTATTTTCTTGTGTTTTTTTTGTAGTTATGATCACTTCGTCTGCCAAAGTAAGAGAATGTCCTGACCAAACATTGAATGAGTCCAATCCAGATTCAAATGTAGACACTGATGATAGGAAAAAAAACCCAAATTATCTTAAACTTAAATAGCAATATGTAAAACAATATAACCGTCAAATGTTATGAACTTTCATAATTGAATAGCCTTTGTTAATCTATTGTTGCTATCATTATGTATTCACTTTTCTTTTGTATTGCTATGGTAACATGACCTCAAATTATTGTATCTTTTCTGTCATCTACATTTAGCAATATTTAAGCACATATTTCATACATTGATATTTGAAATGTATTAAAGAAGTTATTGGTAATTTTATACGACAATAATGATAACATGAAAATATCTTATTCAAACTGATATATTGTATTAATTTATGACCATTTAACAAAACAAATTATTCAAGTGAAATCTACCTACCGACAAAAAACAAATGCAATTAAAAAAGAAGAAGAACACCAACAGTTGATAAAGATCAACAGAATTTAACAAATGATAAACATAACAACACAAAAATGACACCACCTACATCTGTTGCAGATTTTAATATACGACACAAATACTTGTGAAAATTTTAGTGGGCATATCCATAAGGATAACTACTGCACATTTGTGCAGTATATACCTGCTAGTATACACTAATGAAAAAGTAGTCATGATATGTGTATTAACTTGATATTTGAGTTGGTTAAAATTTGAAGGATTATATGCTTTGATCTTTGTGAAGATGAAGTGATAAAATTGATTGGCTGTATTTATTTTGCTAGAGGACAAGCAAAGATTTAAATGTGGGTATGCTGATGGGTGTGCGTTATTTTATGTTTTTCTATGTAATTGGCATGTGTCTTTTACATAATTGTTGATTATTTTTGTTGTTTACGATTCATTTTGTATGATTTCATTTAGCTTAATTTTCATTGTTGTTCTTTTCTATTTGATGTTAATTTAGGGTAAGAATTGACTATTTTTATGTAGGAAGGAAGATGGAGCAACTTGGAGATTGAGCTAGAGATCAAAGAGGAGAAGAGAACAGGAGTTGTTCTTTGGCGAATTCACTCAAATGTGGGAATTAGCATGATTCCCACGATTGTGGGAAATATATTCTGAGGGATTATATAGGACTCACTTAAACTTAGGATTTCTAGACTATAATAAGATAATTAAGCCTCCACAAAAGGGAGGACAAAAACCCTCTATAAAAGAGAGCCTACTTGAGTGAATAACACAATTTTTGAGTCTTGAGGAAGGATTGAATTCAAGAATCATCATCAAGACTGGGGAAAATAGCTCATTAACATCAAGAATTCCAAATTTTGGAAAAGAAGAGAAGGCGTTCCTTTATTCAATTTTCTATCAAATTTACTTCTTCTATTCTTTGTAAAATGATTCATTTGAATATTGATGATATTATGGAGACCATAATAGGCTGATTTAGTTTTATGTTAAACTTCTATTTTATTGAATTGAATGAAAATGTCATTGACGATTATTGTTTTTATTTTTATCTTGCGATAAATTGAGAGAGTGGGTAATATAAATTTGTGTAAGATTATACAACGAGAGTTGGCAGCCTATAGACTTACAATTATCACGTTAATTGACTAGTTATAAGAGAAATCTCAGCTAGGTAAATTGATCACCTATAGGATAGCTTAATACCTAGTGAAATTGGTAGAGAGATTGGATAGGTTGAAGGATCATTCAATTGATCCCATCTAATTTGATTAAGGACAATTAATTACACCTTGAGAGAGGGTAGTTAATATATTCAAAAATCTTGGGTAAGACATAATTTTATTAATAAAATACGAGGGAGACACATTAGGGAGAAAGTGATCTCTAGTATTTAGATTCTTAAGTTCTGATTTTTCTGCATTTTGGTATTATGTGTTGTTCATTATTAGTATTTCAATTTTAATTTAATTTTCTAGATTATTTCTTTTAAACAAGTTTTGTTTCTTAAATAAGGTTTAATCTAAATAAGGTGGTGTTTGGGCATTAATCCCTGTGAGATCAATATCTGCTTACTAATTACAAGTCATGACCCGTACACTTGCAATTTTTAAGCATAAAATGAGTAGATTGTTACGTAGATTACACGCTCAACAATAAGATAAAGGCATTTGTGACTGGAGTTATCAGTGAAAAAGAGCTTAAAACTTAGAATGTGGTAAGAGCCTCTAGCTCACTATGTATAATAAGCCCTATATCCCCAACGGATAAGGGACAGCTATTAATGAGCTCGACATTTACAATGGATATGGGACAGTGAAAAAGGCACTTAATCACAACAACCTAATAATTGAAATTGAGTCTCATATGCATTGCACAAACAATTTAATTTGCATTAAATGAATGATCAATTTGAGTGTGTGAATTATTCTTAATGTGAAATGTGAAATAAATGAACAAAATTGTCCCTGATTGATCATGATGATTAAATAAAGTGATTTGAATCATGTGGTTATATGAATTGAATATGAATTAAGTGTTATATGATATATGTGAGCCATCAATGATAGGTAGCTCATTGCGTTCACAAAACTCATCAAAATTGCAACGTTGACTTTTTAGGTAAGAAAGAGGTGACGTAGTTACTAAATCGTTCTAAAAGAAGCTTAGTACTACTTTTTGATAGAAGAAATAGCTCAAAGGTTGGTCAGCTGAGACTAGAGTGATAGCTTGATTTTTGTATAGTTCGTCATTTTTGTAGCACATTTTGTAAATAGAGTTATAGACTCTGATAAGTCTTTGATGTCATATATATATGGATCATATGGTGTAAAGCCACAATGTTCCTTATGTTTTTATGAAACGAAAATGAGGAATTGAGTTTTAGATATTGAGTATTGTGTTTTAATTATGATGACATGAGATAAGTGAATGTGATATCTCTAGTTAGTGTCCCGTTTCACCTATATGTGGTCAAATGTCCGATGGATGTATGGACACGTGTTTGATGGGAGTGGGATGCTACACGGTTAGCCGTTAATTCGATCACTTGGTATGTGTTTAGGTTAAAATTATGTTAGTTTGTGATTTATTTATGTTTTAAGTGTTTTATTTGGTAGTACAAGTCTTTGAGCTTAAATATTATGTTTTTAAGGTACCCTGATGTGTTAGCTAGTGTTGTCAAGGTTAATATTGAAAAGCGGAGGAGTTTCGAAAGGAGTATGGGCCCTAACACAGGTTTATAATCATAGTAGGTAGGCAATGATCGTGATAGAACTCTAGGTTTGGCACACGTTGGCCTAGATGCCACGATCATGACAAAAGCTTAAGGAATGGGCCACGATTGTGGCATGCATCCCATCATCATCATAGCCGCAATCATCACAGTCTGAGGGCCATGGTCGTTGCCTTCGGGTAGACCCACAGACACTTACGAACTTTATGTTTTGAGGAATTTTTTAGACCTTTCAGACCTTAGAAAAACCCTAAGGTTACCCAAAACATAAAAGAGTATAAAAAGAACATAAAGAGGCAGAGAAAAGGGAGCTTTCGTGCAGCTACTATTGAAAACCCTAAAGAGAGAAAGAGAAAGAGAAGAGGAAGAGAGAGAAGAGGAAAGGAAGTGGTCTCGATGTGCTTCCTAGATCAAGAGGTTTTCAGACGTTGTTGCCTTCCCAGATCATCCATTTTAAATGTCTATTTCCTTTTCATTTCAATTTTATTCATATATAAAGTTGGGATGGATTGTATGATGATAGATAGTCAAATGATGATAATGTTCTAACTCTCCTTTGGGATTTTATTTTGATTTAATGATAATTTAGTTGCTTGTTTTATTTAGATGAATGTCGCGATTTGATTACGTTCTTACATAATTCACTAATAAACTGAGAGGGTGAACTAAATAAAAAATGATTAAATCGGTTTAATAAGAGTTAGGTAATTTACTAGAAACCATAACAAATCATATTGGTAATTGTGAGGAGAGAGATCCTATGTGATATTCCAATAGTTTACTAGAGTACTTCAGATCTAATTAAAGTTTTGAATAGTTTATGAATTGAGAGATTGCAAAATTCATAATCCAATTAGGGTTTAATGTTTATAACTTGAAAGAGAGTAATCAGCCTTAGGATCATCTAAAACCGACACCCGATTAAAACATAATCAGCTAGGTTAGCATTAAAGATAGGTAAAATCCACTTTCTCATAACTTGGTAAACTCTTTAGATGATTTCCATTGTGCATGCTTATTGCTCAATTTTTAATTCCTTCGTTTTTAATTTCTAATTTATTTTGTTGAATTCAATTCTCGTATTTATTTTCATTGTATTGTTTGTTTTGAGTTTCATATATTGTTGGCCATAGGATTTAGGATTAGATTAGTCCCACTCCTCATGGGATTGACACCTCTTATACTACAGTTGTGACCCGTATGCTTGTAGCATTTGAGGGCTTATAAATTTTAAAGCTCGAACAATACGATCAATTATCTTGTAGGCTCTTTAGGGAGGCCACTTCGTGTGATGAATAAAATTTCCAACTCAAAAGAATAGGCTACGTATGGATCTATATTGAGACAGAGATATGTCAGGAGCATCTAGATATTTTAAGAATAATGCTTGATGATAACAACAAATTAAAAAAGGAAACCATCTCCCTAATCCATTAATGGAGACTTAGGAGGAAAGAGCAGGCTAAAGTTTAAATACCAATTGGGAGGAAAATTATGATATGCATTTAAATATTGATCTATTTTATTTTCTACACTTAGTAATTGATGCCTTAGAAATGTGTAAGATACTCATTAGTTCATTTTTTATTTTAGATACATTTTGAAAGTGAAAGAATTAAACTGACCCAAAAGCATGCTGATTGAAGTTATCTTTTCAATATTTATACTCTTTGTCTTTATGGAGCAAAATGCAAAATATGGGAGCAAGAAAAAAATATAGAAGCTATACATTTATCTTGCGGAAATCCTAGCTACCATATGGGTTGTAAATGGCTTTTGAGTGAAGAAAGAAGGAAAAACATGGGAGTGAGTAGTGTGTGATGTATGGTTGGAAGAAGAGAAAAATGTGAACTAAAAACATGAGAGACAAAATTAAAAACATTCGGATAATAGCTGGGATGGAGACAAGACGTTAGCCATCTGTCCAACTGATGATTATTTTTAGAAACCTAGAGATCATCACACGGTACACCTGTCTAACATTTTAAAAACCTAGCTGACACTTTGAGAAGGGGGTGACAAAATAAGAAAGAAAAAGTGGGGCCGGAGTGTGTAAGTGTGGGTTGAAGGAGTTGGAGGGCTAAAGTGAAAAAAATCAAGGGACAGCTGAAAGAAGGAAGAAGATTGAAGGGAAGGGGGAGCTAGATCATCTATTCGGGTAAGCTATCTCTCCATGCTTCGAAGCTAGTTTTCATCATAAGAAGATAGTGGAAAGGCTACTACATTTTGGAGAACAAAGTGAGGAATATTGGGGCTGAATGTGAGAACCGAAGCTTCCATGTTTGTTAGTAAGAAAAACGTGAAAGTTGGAGTGTTTCAATGAAGCTGGTTGGTTTTAATGTAGTTGAAGAAAGAAGAGAAGAGAAATAAAGATGGGTGTGAGATGGAGGGCTGGAAATAGAGTGTGAGCTTAAAGAGAAAGGAAGAAAGTAAGTGAATAATAAAAAGGAAACTGAAGACTTGCATAAGAATTGCGTGAAGAAGAGAAGACAAAGCTTGCGGCAGAGAAGAAGGAGATACATGAACAGTGACAATGGACCAAAAATTCCAACATTAATTTGTTACATCAAGCTATAGTGAAAGAGCATTAACAGGGAAGAGACAAAGAAGAGAATGGTGGAGAGAGTGCCATGAGTAGTGGAGTGGCTATAGAATTAAAAGAAGAGTGGTGTAAAGGAAACTGAGAAGAGAAGAATGAGAGAATAATGGAGATGGACCAACATCTTTATTTGTCCCATTAGTGAATAGTAACAAAGGAAGAAGAAAGCATTAACTTGGAATAAAGAGGGGGCTAGGTGTTCATTTGTTTTTCTTTACCGAAATGGAGAAGATGGCTCACACTTGGAGCATAAAAATAGAGATGAAAGGCTAGCTTTCTGACGCCGATTCAACAGGAAGACTGACGCCAAGTCCTAGTTAACCTAATTTTTATCACTTTAAGCTTGAAATTTCTTTTCAAATTGTTGTGTTGTTGTTGTTGATTGGATTAGGTCTTCGAATGAATGATCTTAATATGTTATGTTGATTGTTTTATTTCGAACCTATTGCTAAAACTTTGAATGTAATTCGTAACCATTACTTTTGATGTTTGTGAGTAGTGTCTAATGATCATTAATTGTTAGGAACAATATAACTTAGGTTAGATAACCCAAACGTGTGAGGTTACTACCTATATTGATCGTTTTCCAATTCATAATGAGACTACCAAATTAAATCTAGAGATGATATCCTAGGTTATTCGGTAGTTTGGTTTAATTAATGATCGTATCTTGATTAAACATGATCTAAGGGAAAATTGAGATTAGTAGAGCATTCTATTATTATTAAATCAATAGCTCGAAGAGAATTATAAAGACTTTAGGATGATGGATTATGCTTGATCGTGTTAGGCCGAGATTAACCTTAAATCAATAGCTCGAAGAGATTACTTGTTTTAATTTATTTTGATAGCTTACTTTGTCTTTAATTACTAAATTGTTTAAAAATCCAAAAACCCTTTTTTTATTTTTTCCTTGTATCAATTAATTTCATTACGAAATTAACCCAACATCGATGTGGATTCGATCCCTACTCACCATAACTACAAATTTTAGTGTGCAAATTTAGGCAAATTTTGTAGTGCACTTGACACGTGCTGTCAAAAATTATGCGAGTAAATTCGAAATAAGGAATAAAGTAAAATGGAAAGTGTAGCTGAGAGTCACCATGCTAATAAGGCTTTTGATATCTATGTGTGTAACATCTCGTCTCTCAATTTGTTGAGAGATTTAAAGTGTTAGACTAATGAGTCCCATGAGTGGTATCATATAGACCGAAATTGGTACATTCATGACATGATTTCATAATTGTGTGCGAATGCATAATATGAGCATATGCACATAATTGTGAGTTAGACAAACGATACTTAATTGACATATTCTAGGGTATGAAACTAAAATGAATGTGATATGAGATATGAATGTGCTTTTCCAATGTCTTGTACTTTAGTTTAACGATGAAAAGAAGTAATGGAATATAATTAGCAACTTGTAATTAATTGTCATAATAGGGAGAGTGATAAATTAATATGCATATTTAGTCTTGGAAAAATGCCAAGTGGCAACACTATTTGATACATGGAAAATTAGGATGATTAAGCCTATAATTGAGTGACATTTGGCATAGTTAAATGAGTGACATATGGATTAGTTATTAATTGAAAAATGGATAAATTGTTGTATGACAAGTGGACCAATTAATGTAAGACATGTGGACCAATAACTAGGAACAAATGGCAATATATTTAATAGACAAATGGAAGACATGCTTAATGACATATGTCATTAAAAGATGAAGACATCTTACACCGAATTGCTTGAAGCTAATATGGTAAAGTTTCTACTGGAACTTTCTTCAGCTCCTTCCTTGCTCTCCACTGAAAATTATTCCTGGCTTCCTTTTCTACATTTTGGCCTAATCCTTGCTTAATTGTTACATCTGAGCTAGACTTTTATCCTTTACAAGATAGCTTAAGAACTAGTTGATTGTTATTTTCCATCTTTGCTAAAAACCAACTCATTTTACTTGAATTTGTGATTATCTTGCAAAAATGGAGGGCTTGATTAACTTAATGTTTTGAGGTGGAATTAGAGTTTAACAAGTAAGTAGACATCCTATCTTTATGGCAAGATTTAATAGTATGATGATGATGAAAGAAGAATGAAACATATATGATGTTGACGAAATGAGTTCTAGAAAATGATGTTTTAATGATAGTTTTTGGTTTGGTTTTTGATGCATGAAAGACAATGATTTGTAAGTTATCAATTGAATAAGTTTTAGTTAGAATTGAATGATATTGTTAGGGAATTGAAGTATAATTATAGTACAATTGAGGTGTAACTAATGGACTATTATAACGATGTTTTGAATTCGGTATCAAAATATGATAATCTAGAAAAGTGAAGAAAAAGGATTGTCCACGATCATGTAACTCATCGCATGACGATGGATAGATGCATCAGCTTCTGTCACGATCATGGGAAGGTACCCCACGATCGTGGGCAAGGTTTTGACATGATAATTTCTATTTTGTGCACTTGTTGAACCACATGAGGACATTTGAACTTGATTAAGGCTTGAAATTATCCTAGATTGATGCTTAATAAATTGATTAAAGTGTTTGATAAATTGAAGTTATTAATTGATGTTATACCTTAAGGAAAAGATAGTTTGATATTATTGTGTCTAAGTTCAGATTGTAAGAATGTAAAAGAAATGAAGATGTTCGTATGAATGTAAATGTATTCCAAAGGATATAATTAATGCATTAGAAATGAATAAATGAAAATTAGGAATGATGTGAATACTTATAATTCTAAAAAAGAGTTAGTAAATTTATGGTTAATGAATTAAGCATGATTAAGTGTACTTAAGGTATTAACCTAATTGCAAACTAGCTACATACAAGCTATGATGTTTGAATGATCAAGATTTGTGAATAAGGATACATAACTGAAAAGTCAATTGAGCATGCATTGAAATACACACACACACATATGTGTGTGAATGATTGAATAATCATATGATTGATAAATTAATGATGTGTGAGATAAGTGTGTAGTACATGAATATAGATATACAAGAGTGAATCTCAGTATCCAGACATTATTATATTGTCAGGGCAATATCTAATATGGAGCGAACTGTGAGTTAACTTAGATGTTTACTCACTATGTCTGAATTGCTTATGTTTATCTTTTGATAATGAATTGTTATTGACATCATTATGATAATTTCGTACATTGATGGTCCGAGCAGTTTGCTAATCAAGATTGTATTGGAAGTGCTATCAATTTGCATGTGAATATGGAATGTGAGAAATTAATTGATACATTTGACAAATTGCCAAACTAGATCGATGAATTGGTACGTGCGACAAATGCACATAAGAATGAAAGGTAAATCAAATATGGCATATGATATGATGCATTACACTGAAATGCATGATCAAATAAAGAAGTTTTGAATGGAGTGACTAGTCTAAAAAAGAGCTTAAAGCTCATAAATTTGAATGTAAAGGCACTAGCTCTATTATTAATGAGCTTGGTATCCACAAATGATATGGGATAGTATCTAAAATGAGCTTGATATCCACAAGGAATATGAAACATTAAATAGGTCTCGATCATAATAAAATAAAAATGAACAGAGTCACATATGCATTTACATACACTTCCTTATGGATCATATGATTGATTGATTTGAATAATTGAAATATAGTTGAAAGGTAATTGAGAATGTTTTGTGATATGATACCTTAATTTACCTAATATACTTATACAAGTATGATTCTTAATAAGGCATAAATGAAATATGAAGTGATATGTATAGCTTGTTGAATTGGAATATGTCTTATCTATGTAAATCTGCCTTGAATGAATACATCGATGATGATTCACTTATTGAGTTCAGAAAATTCATCAAACTTGCAACGTCATCTTTCAAGTTTAGGGGATATCCAATTAGACTAATACTGTAATTGGATAGGGGTTAGTAGTTGGGATCCATTTGCCTTTACATAGGTTTTCAGTTTATTATATTAAGAATTGTATTCTGCAACTATTATATAATGTATATATGAATTGTAAAGTGTAATGACATTTATGACTGAATATGTTTGTGAATGAAATAGGCATAATGATTAAAAATTGCTAAAAATGTGATGTGTTTGAGCAAAATTTGGCAATGATTTGATTTGACAGTTTTAACATTCCATCCTTATAGAGTATGTTTGACAGCACGTCATAACGCTAGTCAAAATAAAATAACTAGATTACTACTATAAAAGTGGTGAGTCTAGGTCAATCCCACAAAGAGTGTATGTAAAGTTTATGAAATGAAATTAACTGGTGTTTAGGTTTAAAAGGGGGTTTTGGATTTTGAAATAAAAAATAAAATGAAGTTAAACTAATAAAAAAATCAAAAAAATATATGATAAATGATAAAATTGGGGAATTTGATAGTGACCAGTTCATTGGTTCAATCTCATCCTACACCGTAATTAAGCATATTTCAATAATTTGTTGTTCTCAAACCTCTCCTAGCAACTATTACTCATGGGTTAATAATTATCCCGAATTTTCCCTTAGGTTTTGTTTAATCAAGATACGATCATTAATTAAACCTAACTACAAAATAACCAAGAATATGATCTTTAGATTTAATTAGGAAGTAGCATTACAAATTAGGAAAATTGATTAATCAAGGCAACAATCACATATTATATGTCATTTAACCTAGGTCATGTTAACCTTAATGATTATGAATCATTAGTTGCTACATATGAATTTCAACATCACAGTTATGGATTATATCAAAATTCTAGCAATGGGTATGCAATTAAATGATTCAATGAATGCATTAAAATTATCCTTTCACAATACCCTATGGGTTCATATACAAATAACCGAACAATAATAAAAATCTAATTATTCATACACAAAACCCAAATCAATTAACATAGAATAACACAATCAATTTCTAATGAGAGAAAGAAATAACAAAAACTAAAAAAATAATTAACCCAAGTCATTGGCATCAATGTCACCTCCGAACTTATGTCGGGATCCTAGCCTTCCATACATCTCCTAAGAAAAAGCTTAAGTCCCTACAAAAATAACCCTACTGAAGACCTTCGACTCTTCATTGCATAAACTCTCTTCTTACCTACTTTTTCTCCACTATTCCCTCTTCCTTTCTTTCTTCTCTCCGTTACGTACTCTTTTTTTTTCTATCACCACTCCTATCTTCCCTACTACCTTTTCCACTATTCATGATGTGATGAATTAACTTTTTGTTTTGGTCTACCCCTCTTATTCATGCCAGTCCATCCTCTTTGTAGCCTTACTATGTTTGTGCTTCCTAAGACGTATATGTTAAATGGATATGCTTGTGTTTAACGTAACATATGCGTTAAACTCATACATTTTCCTTTCTTTGTTGTACATTTTACCACCTTGGATTGTCGTTTTGCATTTGATCTTTCTCTTGGCTACTTCTTTGTTTTCTTCTTTTGGACCAAATTTTCCAGATTTTCTTCTAATTCAACAAACATTATTTTAAAGAGCTTTTATTGTCTTCTTCTTGCTCTAATTCTCTTCTTCTTACTCCATGAAGACAAGTGATTGTAATTCTTCAAAAAATAACCTAAATGTAGTGCTTTCGACCCGCTTTAATTTCTTTGCTTCTAAATTGTACCTAAAATCATATATGAATTAAAGTGAGTATTTCTATCATTCACCACTAAGTGTAAATGATTAAATATATCAACAATTAAACACATATCAATGTTCTCAAAATATCATCGATACATCTGAGTATTTGTTCTATAAGAGTGGTGCGTTACAATGTGGAACATACTGTACGATTAAATCCACAAGTGATCGTGAAGCATACAATCATAAAGATCTACTGCGGAGTTAAGTTTGGTAAGGAGGTTATGAAGGCTAATGAGGATATCATATCCTTACGTTCTATGAAAGGAAGTAACGTAAAGCGTGCAAAGAGTAATCATAAGGAAGAGAGGAATATAGACTGCCAGCCCTTGAAAGATTTCTTTTTAGCTCTAATGGTATATCCTTGTCCCAATTTGAAATCACCTCCTATCTTAGTGAACAATAGAGCTTCAAGTGCCAATAAGATGAAACTTGATTACAAATCCAAGAGGAAATGAACTAGCAACCCTCCTATTTAAGTAAATATTATTACATATAATGTTAGGGGTTTAAATATCCCTAATAAACAACATGTTCTAAAAGAATTCTTAACTTTGAAGAAGCCAAGTTTGTTAATTTAATTGAAACCAAAATAAAAAGTTCCCAGTTCTAAAAGCGGAAGTGGTTTTTGTATAAAAAATGAACCATACTATACAATCATAATGCTCACTATAACGATCATATCATTTTCTCTTATAACCTTAATATTTTTCATCTACATTAGTGGAACTACTCTAAACAATACATCAATTTCCAAGTTACACCAATCTAATGTCAATTGTTCTTAAATGTTACTATGGTCTATGTTGTTAATTTAGAGTTTTAAAGGAAGCAACTTTGAAAAGATCTAACTTCTCTAATAGTTAGTTCCTCTACTCTTTGTATATTTATAGGAACAAAAAAATTTCTACTATACTTACTTAAGAGGTGAATAGCCTAAAGTCAAAATTAAAGCTTTGTAATCAATATTTATCTAACTTCATAAGTATTGAAGTTGTTATTGATCCAGGGTTTACTAATAATTACTTACTTAGAACAATAGGCAAAGTAGTAGTTATTTTTATTTTTCTTGAAAGATATTTTGTCAACTTACCTTAGACCTCTAACTTTTCCTTTAGTTTTTCTCACTTCATTAAACCCCTCACATCAAATCATACACCAATTTTTATTAGTTGAATATAAAAGATATTAAAAGGAATGTCTCTTTTAGATTCATTAACTTACTTCCAGAAGCCCCAAGTTTTAAGGAGTCCATAATAAAAGATCTAAATGCTTAATTGGTAGCTAATCAAGAAAAATTATGTGTACAGAAGGTAGGTTATTGAGAGTTAAATAATTTAGTTGAACAAATGGAGATTTGGTGACAATTTTATATAAAAATTTCAATACTGCAATTATATGGATCATAACTTGTAATAGAAAAGATATCGTTTCGACAAGAATTGATTAGTCTCCTAACAACTTGAATGCAATTTGTCTAAGGTAATAAAAGATTCAATTAATTGAATTAAAATAAATTAACTGAAATTAAAAAAATAATAAAAATAAACAATTGAATAAGTGGATAATTGAAGCAATAAGAATAAAGTAGAACAATTATGGAAGCTTAGGGGTTATTCTATCCTTGTTTTATCTTCCCTTTATCTTATTGATTCAATTATGCTTGATATTAGATATCCTAAGGTTTTATTTACCCTATCTAGAGATCTAATTAAGCAATCCCAATTAAATCAATAATAATATAATTGCAACCTTTTGATTAACAAAACTGCTCCTAACTATTCAATTAGATTTGAAGCATTCCCAAAGATATTTAATTAACAATTAAGATCTCTTTTCAATTATTTATTAATCCAATATTTCTAGGTATATCAAGATATCAACTCTCGTTGCAACCTTAAACCAAAATAACACGATTCAATCTCTCAATTTATATCTAAGTATAAGCATAACAAATATCACAAAGCATTGGTATATTTATTGAATTAAATAAGAATAAATTTTGACAAAGCAAATCAAGAACAATTCCTAATATAGATTTAAAAAACTTTGATCATGTTCAACATCCTAATAATCCAAATAAACATCCAACAAAATGAAATATATGAAGAGAAAAGAAATAAAAATAGTTTTATGTCTTAATCTAGAAACCTAGAAAATTTGGTATTGTTCTTAATGTCTTCTCTTTGAGATCCTTAATTCTGATGTGCAACCTCTTTTTTGGTGTTTTGCTTTTCCTTAAATACTTCAACCTCTAGAGATCTAATTAAGCAATCCCAATTAAATCGATAATAATATAATTGCAACCTTTTGATTAACAAAACTGCTCCTAACTATTCAACTGGATTTGAAACAATCTTAAGGATATTTAATTAACAATTAAGATCTCTTTTCAATTGTTTATTAATCCTATATTTCTAGGTCTATTAATCTACTAACTCTGGTTGCAAACTTTAACCAAAATAACATGATTCAATCTCTCAATTTATATCCAAGTACAAGCATAAAAAATATCACAAAGCATTGGTTTATTGATTGAATTAAATAATAATAAATTTTGACAAAATAAATCAAGAACAAGTCCTAATATAGATTCAAAACCCCTAATCATGTTCTACATCCTAGTAATCCAAATAAACATCCAACAAAATGAAATATATGATGAGAAAAGAAATAAAAATAGTTTTGTGTCTTGATCTAGAAACCTAGAAAATTTGGTGTTAATCTTGATGTCTTCTCTTTGAGCTCCTTAATTCTAATGTGCAACCTCCTTTTTGGTGTTTTGCTTTTCCTTAAATACTTCAATCTCTAGAGATGTAATTAAGAAATCCCAATTAAATCAATAATAATATAATTGCAACCTTTTGATTAACGAAACTGCTCCTAAATATTCAATTGGATTTGAAGCAATCCTAAGGATATTTAATTAACAGTTAAGATCTATTTTCAATTTTTTAATAATCTGATATTTCTAGGTCTATTAAGCTGCCAACTCTCGTTTCAAACTTTAATCAAAATAACATGATTCAATCTCTCGATTTATATCCAACTATAAGCATAACAAACATCATAAAGCATTAGTATATTTATTGAATTAAATAAGAATAAATTTTGACAAAATAAATCAAGAACAATTCCTAATATATATTTAAAAACCCCTAATCATGTTCAACATTCTAATAATCCAAACAATCATTCAAAAAAATGAAATGTATGAAGAAAAAAGAAATAAAAATAGTTTTGTGTCTTGATCTAGAAACTTGGAAAATTGAGTGTTGCTCTTGATGTCTTCTCTTTGATCTCCTTAATTCTGATGTGCAACCTCATTTTTTTTGTTTTGCTTTTCCTTAAATACTTCTTAAGGCTTCAAGGGTTTCCCCATTTAATTTGGTTCTAAAAATAGCCTTGTGATATATGCTTAATTATTGATAAATTTGACACGTAGTGATTAATGCTTCAAAATTCCTAAGACACTCACTTTGGTTCATATTTGATTTTACTTACAATTTGGAAGTATAATAGCTAAAGTGAGCTGAAAACATGCTCGTTGAGCCATATTCTTGAAATTCACATTCAATTGTCTTTAGGGGGAAAAAAGGAGAAGGATTAGAGGAAGAGGAGAAGGCAAAGTCATGGCCATAAGATGTAACTCACAGACATTACAAATTAGTTATGGCCATGCCCATGTCACGCCCGTAACACCATGGATCATAGCTTTGAGCCTTCCATGGAGGCTAGTCACAGTCGTGACACTACAAGTCACACCCGTGACTTTTTGCCAGCTTACCCAAAAATATAGTTTTTGCTATAAAGACATTATATTGGCCGTAGAAATGATTCATTCTTCACATTTCTGGGTTTCGAGACAAAGAAAGGTGACAGTAGTTATTTCTTGGAGACTCATAGAGAAGATATAAGGATAAACTTTTTGACACCAGTTTAAAGATGAAATTGACGCCCGATTTAAGGTTAAGCATACCTTTCCATTGTTCAATGTTAAACCTCTCTTTCCAAATAGAAACTGTTGTTCAATGTTGATCAACTTGGGTATTATAAACATGATCTTAATGCATTCATTAGATTCTTTTATTACAAAGCCAATGCTGAGTTATAGATATAATTCGTTAATCAATGTGCTTGAGATTCGTTAGTAACCACTAGTGACCTTGAATCATTAGGAACAAAAAAACTTAGAATAGATAACCTGAGATTGTGAGGTTATTGCCTACATTGATCCATTTTTCATTTCTTAATGTGGTTACCTAATTAAATTTAGAGAGTGTGTTCTAGGTTATTAGGTATTTAGGTTTAATTAACGAGCTTAGCTTGATTGAACATGACTTAAGGGAAAACAGGCATTAGCATAATGTGTTGTTACTCTATGATCAATGGTCCTAGGAGAGGAGTGAAAGGATTATAACAATGAAATGTGTTTATCTTGTGTAAGCCCAGATTGATCCAAGAATCGGGTTTCACATATATTTATCACTTTTATCATTTTTTACTGTTTTAGATAAACTGCTTGCATTGGTTTAATTTAATTTTGTTTTCTCAATTGCATCTAATCAAAAAACCCTTTTTATTTCCTCAACATCAATTATTTTCATTGCAAGATTTTACCGAACATTCCTTGTGGATACGATCCCAACTCATGACAACTACAAATTTTTAATATATAGGGTTAGATAAATTTTGCAATACATTTAACATTGGCCGCAAAATTTTAACATTGTTGTCGAGAAGTGTGGTTTTTTAATTTTTATTTTTCATTTTTGTTGGTGTTTTGTGTATATACTGTTTATAATCATTTCTTTTAGTTATTTGTTAATCTTTAAACGCTTATTATGTTGGTGAATGGTAGTGATGAGGTCTCCTTATAGAGAACCTATACAATTTGGCCAAGAGATTGAGAGGACACTGCAGAGATTACTAAGGGAGACAAGATCAAATCCAAAAGCAGAACCAAAACTTGAATTCAAAGAAACAATGGCAAATCCAAGAGCTCTAAAGGAGTTGATGACACCAGACTTAACCTAAAGGCCTTTATGCATTACGCTTTTTAATTTTGATGTGTATGCTACTTTTGAACTTAAGTCTGGGTTAATAAATTTGCTGCCTAATTTGCATGGTCTTGTAGGTGAGGATGAACATAAGCATCTCAAGGAACATGATGTGGTGTGTCTGAGTATGAAGCCCCTAGGGCTGACAGACGAGCAAATCATGTTGAGGGCTTTCCTATTCTCAGTGAAAGATGCAGTAAAGGATTGATTGTTTGATCTACCTATTAAGAGTGTAAACACTTGGCTAAAGATTAAAAGACTGTTTCTGGAAAAATATTTTCTAGCATCGAAGATGACAAGTATACAGAAGAAATATGTGGTATAAACCAACATAACGGAAAGTCCCTTTATGAGTATTGGGAATGCTTTAAGAAGTTATATGCTAGCTGTCCACACCACAACATTTCAAAAAACTTCTTATCTAATATTTCTAAGAAAGATTGCTATTGATGGAGAGGAGTCTAGTTAATGCGGTGAGTGGTAGGGCTATATGTGAGAAAAATCTTATCGAAGCCAAGATTTTAATTGAGCTCATGGGTGCTAATGCTTAACAATTTGGCTCTTGCAACAATGTTTGTCGTGTAAATGAGGTAAGTACTTCATCTATCGAACATCGTTTAGATGGCCTAACATCTTTTGTTGAAAAAATTACAATTGGACAGGCACAATTAAAGGCATACAGAATATGCTAAAATATAAACCATTCAACCAATGAGTGACCAACATTACAAGAAGGGAGCATAGAATACATGAATGTTGCGGGAGGCAACTTTTCCAACCTGTACTCTCAGATGTATAACCCAGGATGGAGGGATCATCTTAACTTGAATTATGTAATGAATAGGAAACAAAATTACGTCCATAATAAGCAATAAGGATCATAACAATTTCAACCAAGGCCATAAGCCTCCTCTTCTAATTCAGGTACATCTTTGGACGAAGTTATCAAGACTTTCACTAGTAACAATCTCCAATTTGGACGAAGTTATCAATACTTTCACTAGTAACAATCTTCAATTTCAACAAGCATACAATAGCTTCAATAGGGTATGCAATAACTACAAAAAGGTGCACAATAGTTTCAACAGAGTGTACAGCAGTTTCAGTAGGAGACAAAATAGAGTACAAAAAATATGGAAAACCAAATAGGTTAGATGGTATTGAGGTTCAACCCACAAAGTGGAGGAAAATTGTCATCTCAACCTAAGGATAACCCAAAGAATGTTAGTGTTATAACCTTAAGGAGTGGAAAGGAGATTAAGGTTCCTAAGAGAACTCCACTGAGGATTGCCAGTGAACAAGAAATTAAGAAGGGTTTTGGAAAGGAAGAAAACACCCCGTCTAACACAAAGGAAAACTTTAAAAGCCTTACTATCATTAATACTAACCCTCCACCTTTTCCTAGCAGATTAATAAGACTAAACGAGGAGAAAAAGACAAGGAGACATTAGAGACTTTTCCGAAGGTGGAAGTGAACATATCTTTACTCGATGCAATTAAGCTAGTACCGAGGTATGCAAAATTACTCAAGGAACTATTTACACATAAAAGAAGGATAAGAGGTAATGGAAAGTTAATGATGGATGAGAATGTGTATGTACTTTTTAAGAAGAAGATACCTCCAACGTGTTGGGATCCAGGTATGCTCATTATTACTACAAATTTGGTAACACTGCGATTAATAAGGCTATGTTGGATTTGGGAAGTTCAATTAATGTTATGCCTCATTAAATTTACGTTCCTTTGAATTTGGGCCCTTTAAAAGAAACAAGCATTATCATACAATTATCTGACCACACTCTGATGGTGTAGTTGAGTATATTTTGGTCAAGGTAAATAAGTTGGTATTTCCTATGGATTTCTATGTTATTGATATGAATGATGAAACTTTGCACAATCCAATACCTATCTTATTGGGGAGATGATTTCTCACTATGATTCAGAAAAGATAGATATTCATAAGCGCACCCTCACAACGGAGTTTGATAGGGAAGAGATTCATTTTAACATTTTTGATGCCATGAAGCATCCTCAAGCATCCTCGTGATGATAACTCCATTTTCTCTCTTGAAGTGATTGATCCTCCGGTGTAGGAAATGTTGAAATCAAGTTATAAGGATCATTCACAAACATTCTTGACTAAGAGTATGGAATCAAAAGGTAATAATGATGTTAAAGTGGGAGAAGAGCTTATTGAAATGGCAGCTACCTTGGAATCGTTGGAGCACTCTCTAAAAAGGTATGATTTCCCCCTCTATGAATTTGCCTAAATCTCACCAGAAGTTGTTATCATTTTCTGTGCAAGCACCTGAAGCGAAACTAAAGCCACTTCCTACACACCTCAAGTATGCCTATTTAAGAGATAAGCAGACTCTCTCAGTTATCATTTCGACATAGTTGACTTTGGATTAAGAAGATAGGTTGTTTCAAATGTTAAAAGAGCATAAAAATAATAGATATCTAAGGAATAAGCCTTTCTATATGCATGCATTATATTTTGTTGGAGGAAGATGTCAAGTCCACAATGCAAGCTCAATGTAGGCTAAATCTTCTGATGATGGAAGTCAAGAGAAAGAAGTGCTGAAGCTTCTTAATGTTAAGGTTATTTACTCGATCTCTGATAATAAATGGGTAACTCTTGTTTAGGTGGTTCCAAAGAAATCTGGAATCAAAATTATGACCGATATGGAATGTTGGACCCCGTTTCCGAAGCCCAACATCGGACATGAAAGCGCGGTGCTCATTGTGTGAGGTTAAATAATTAATTT
>JAOSBN010152670.1:0-23553 GCA_027563595.1 Erythroxylum suave | reverse complement strand
TTGAGGGTGTAAGAAGGTGTTCTTGCATGGTTTGACTCTCTCTCTCCTTTCATGCATGAGTGAGCCAAAATTTGCATAAGAAGAGTCTCATTTTGGGTTCATTTCTTCTAAGAAATATCTCCTCCAAACATTTCTTCTCCTGTTCCACCAAAGGATTTTGTTAACCAAGTTGTTCTGTTAGAACAAGAGGTAAATCAAATTGGTTGAGGATACAACAACAAGGAGAGGATAGATTAAGAAAGAAAAGGATTCAAAGCAAATGCTTTGGATACAAGAAGAAGGAGAGGATAGCACAGCAAGAAATTAAAGTTGTAGCGAAGGAGTCGGTAATATCACTATCTTGTTTATGTTTATTATCGTCCTTATACCATATCATGTCCAGATTGGCATGATGATTTGGATATATTGCTTCCGCTGTAAATAAGATTTCTAAAATGTTTTGAAATCTATCGATTCTCCAAATATGGCTTGCTTTCTTTTCTTGTTCCAACAAGGCCACGATCATGCACATCAGGCCACGATCGTGATAGAAAGGATAAAGTACAGGCCATGATCATGACATGCAGGGCCACGATCGTGCCCTGCGAGCTGACATGAAAACTTAATTTTTGAGTGATTTTTTAGAACATTTCAACTCGGAGTTTGACCAAAGATTGCTACAGAATAAGTAAAACATTTCAAAGCAGTAGCTAGGAGTTTTTGGAGAGCAAAAGAGTTAGGCAAAATAGCAAGATTCTGTAAAAATCGTAGACAGACCTACAGAGAGTTCAAGCGATTGAGGAAGGAGACAAGGAAAGAGAGTCATGGAGATATGTTTACTGTGACGTACTTTTCGAAACAAGTAGTTTCTTGTAGTCACAACCTCTGAGATCCATTTTGATAGTATTCTTCTATTTTTATTTCGATTTCATTGATGTATGAGATTTAGATAATGATTTGGAAATTTTGCAGTTGAGTGTTAATCTTTTATCTAAACTCACCTTTGGATTTTTGTTATTGAGATTAATAAAGTTTATTTGATTATGTATGGCAGCAAACTGAGAGGGGGAGCAGAGTGGAAATCATCAATTTAGGCTAACGAGAGTTAGATAAATTTATAGGTAGAGAGTTGAATCAAACTTGTAGAGTCATATAATGAGAGATCGAGTATAGATTCCCGGTAGGTTAATAGACAACTTAGAGCTAATTTAGGTTTTGGCTCAGTAATAAATCGAGAGATTGAGATTCCATAATTTAAATTAGGGATTTATCTATTAGGTTAAGAATTATAACTCGAGAGAGAATAATTCACCTTAGGACCGCCTAAACCTATTAAATCGAAAATTGCATAATTATGTAGATTCTCTTTGGTTTTGAATTAAATCCCCCTTTCTCTCTATTGGTCATTTCTAGGTTGATTTTTGTACTATTTGTGTGAGTTGGCTATTTTATGCTTTTTTGGCAGTTTAATTTCTCATAGTTGACTATCGAATAATTTAAATTTCTACAGTAGTTGCTTAATTAGGTATTGCAAACAGTGTAGTTCCTTATAAGAAGTTGAGCAAAACTCTAACCCTTGAGCACTTAAGAGAAATGAGTGAAATCCATGAGGAAGATTCATTTGTGCATCTTTACTTATCTTTGAGTGATGGTGTCAATTGTTGAGTTTGCTTATATAGACCAATGAAAAAGTAGTCATGATGTGTGCATTAACTTGAAATTTGAGTTGGCTTAAATTTGAGGATTCCATATTTTGATCTTTATGTAAATGAAGTGATAGAATTGATTGGTTGTATTTATTTTGCTTGAGGATAAGCAAAGATTCAAGTGTTGGGATGTTGATAGGTATGCATTAGTATAAGTTTTTCTAGGTATTTGACATGTACTTTCTTGCATAATTAATCATCATTGCTGTAGTTTAGGATTCATTTTGTATGTTTTCATTAAGTTTGATTTTCATTGCTGTTCTTGTGTGTTTGATGTTAATTGAGGGTAAGAAATCACTATTTTTATGTAGGAAGGAAGATGAAGCAACTTGGGGGTTGAGCTAGAGACCAAAGAGGACAAGAATGAGGTTTATGGAATAAAAAAGGATAATTAAGCCTCCATCTATAAAGGGGAGATGACACCCTTCTATATAAACACCATCCTTGACTGAAGAACACATGTTTAGAGCCTTGTGGAAGGATTAAAGACAAGAATCATCATTAAAATTGGGTAAAATAACACATCAACACCAAAATTCAAGATTTTGGCAAAGAAGAGAAAGAGTCTTTATATTCAATTTCCTGTCACTTTGATCTCTTCTAACCTTTGTAAAATATAGTTTATTTGAATGTCGATGATGTTATGGAGACCATGTTAGGCTGATTTAGTTTTAGGGATTGCTTTTGAACTATTTTGTTAGAACTCCTATTTTATTGAATTGAATGTAGTTGTCTTTGATGACTATTATTTATAGTTGTTATCTTGCAATAAATTGAGAGAGTGAGTAAGATGAAATTTCTGTAGGATTGTACAATAAGAATTGGTAACTTATAGACTAGCAATCATCATGTTAAATGAATAATTAGAAGAGAGATCTTAGCTAGTCAATCGATCACCTATAAGACAGTTTAATAACTAGTTGACTTGGTAGAGTCTTTGGGTAGGTTGAGAGATCGTCCAATTGATTCCCATTAATTCAATTAGCAAGAAATAGTTACACCTCGAGAGAGGGTGAATAGTACATTTCGAAATATAGGGTGAGACACAATTCAATCAATAAAGTAGGAGGGAGACAAAATAGGGAAAAAAGTAATCTCTAGTCTTAAAGTTCTTGAATTCTGAATTTTTTTCACTTTGATATTATCTATTACTCTGCATTAGTCTTCCAAACTTCAATTTAATTTTCTAGATTATTCACATTTAATAATTTCGTTTCTTATGCAAAGTTGTGTCTAAATTAAGCGGTGTCTGGGCATCAATCCCTCTGGGATCTATATCCACTCTTTTTTTCAGCGTAAAACAAGTGAATAGTCTTTTATTGTCAATATGTACACACATGAATTTTGATTTTGTATATATTGTAAGGATAGTTTATGCACTCAATTGACATATTCTGAGGTATGAAAGATTTAAAATGAGTATTGTGTATCGTTTATGTATTGAATTTTGGTTTGCTGAATTACTATTAGTAATTTGAAATTATTTGATATAATTGGGAAATTGATGAATTAATATGTGAATTTGAACTAGGAAAAATGACAAGTGGCAAGATAAGTTGACATATGGCAGTAGAAATAAGTGACGCATGGCATTAAGATTTAGTGGCAATTAGCTTGGGGATTTAATGACAAATTGCTCAAAGATTGAGTGACAAATGGACTAAGTATTTAAGTGGCAATTGGTAGCCTAAGTAGAAGATATGTGGCATACAGCTTTACTTGATAAGTGTTATAAAAAATGTCATAACACTCATCATGCACATACCCCATGCCACTTACATCTTTAGAAGGCCAATTTTTTCTTTCATTTTTTGCTACATGCTATCTTCTTCCTTCTCTCATACGACACTCACAACCAACCCTCACAACTTTGAGTTTTGCGAAAATTTATACTTTCCACTCCAATTTATTGTTTTCTTGATCTTGTTACAGAAAACCCATCCGAATTCTACCTTAAATTTGTGCTGATCTTACATCCATAGAGAGCTAGATAGACTTGACGAATTGAGTTAGGATTGGAACCTAAATAAGTAAGTAAAGTGTTGTTCTTTATGGCTTGCTTTAATAGTAAGATTATGATGATTGTTTAGGGATGGAATAGTTGTGATAATGGTGTTTAATGAGCACTAGAATATTGACAAATGAATGGAAATAATCATGTTTTGTTTTTGAGTAAATCATAAACAATAGTTTTTACGGATAATTTTAAACTAGGATTGAGGGGAAATTGATGAGGAATTGAAGTAATTTTAATAAACTATGAAGAAGATGATTTTAATTCAGTATGAAGGTGTTAAAAATATGGTGAAAATGAAAGAAAAGTGAGAGTGAACACTTAGTTCACCCATCCCACGATTGTGCGAAGGCTTACACGATCACGGGAAGGTTTATAAGAAATAAAAAGTTTCTTTTGTGTGATTGTTGAACCAACTAAGGATAAGTTACATTACCTTGGTGCATTTGGACTTAAATGAGGCTTAAAATGAACCTAGTTTGATGCTTGATTAATTGGTTAATGGTTTGATAAGTTTAGGTTGTTAATTGATATTATAACTTAAGGAATGAATTGTTTAATATGAATGTGTCAAAAATCTGGAAATTTAGAATTGTTAAAAGGATAAAGGTGTTTTTAGAAATGCAATTATGGTCCGAAGGATATGAATAATGTATTATGAATGAATTAATGAGAATTTGGGTTATTATGAGAATGTATAATACTAGAAAAGGATTGGTGAATGTATGATTGATGAATTTAGAATAATCAAGTTTCTTTGAGGCATAAACCTAATTAGAAACTAGATATATCCAAGTTATTAGGGATGAATGGCTAAGATATGTGATTTAAGGATATATACAAGGGAAAGTCAATTGAGCATGCATTAAACATAACATATTATGTGTGTATGTGTGTGTGTGTGCGTGTGTGCGTGTGTATGTGTGTGTGTGTGTATGTGTGTGTGTGTATGTGTGTGTGTGTGTGCGTGTGCATGTGTGTCCATGATTGAATATGCATATGATTGATCAACTTAGTGATGTGTGAAATATGTGTATATTGCATGACTAAGGAGGCATAAGTAGAACATCAGCATCCAGAGATTGTCGAGTAATCAAGGCAATAACTTATTTAGAGCGTAATGTGAGTTAACCTATGTGGTTTCTCATTATAATTGATTTGTTTTTGTTTAAGTATCAGTTATTGAACATTATTGATATGATTGTCATGAATGCCGGACTTAGATCTGACGAATATGATGAATTACTATGCACATTCACTAAATGTAAGTGATAGCATACTATATGAGTTGATGCATTCCATCATATTGCTATGCATGATTAGATAAAGGAGTTTTGATGAGAGTGGCTGGTTTGAAAAATAGCTTAAAGCTCATAATGTGCACAAAGAGCCATAAGATCAGTTATTAATGAGCTTGGTATCCACAGTGTGTATAAGATGGTAAACGAAATGAGCCCAGTATCCACAATGGATACGGGAAAGTAAATAGGCACTTGGTTGCAATAAGTAACAACGAAAATGGGGTCGTAAGTGTCTTTACATTTATATATGTATTGTTATATGTATCATATGAAAGATTGTGAAATATTTCTGCAATGTGTTCATATAAAGATATACAATGTTTTTGTACATGTTGATCATATGAATGATTTAGTTAAGTGATCAGATTTTCCCAAAATGAATATATGAAATGTCTGAAGTTTATGATGTAGTGTTAAGATATGAGATATATAGTGAATTTGGTTTATACTTAAGATAATTGTGTTTTGACATGAGTGAGGGCATCTATGATGGTTCACTCACTAAGTTCATAAACTCATCCAAATTGTAACATTTATTTTCAGGAACGAGGGCAAACTAGTAGTAGTTTAGTTTTGTCAAATTTTGGAAAAACATGAATGGCTCAAAGGTCTAATCAGCTTACATCTAAAGAGTCTAGTAGATTATGTGTTGTTAGTTTCTCATTGTATGCAGCACATTTTGTAAAAGAGCCATAAACTCTTAGAAGTTTTTGGTAATGTAAATATATGTATTATGGACTGTAATGCAAAAGTATATGTTATTTTTGAATGAAATGGGAAAAGTTAATTTTATGTCTACTTATGTTTTGTGTGATGCCATAATAAGTTACTGTAATTGTTCTCAAATGCCATTTTCATAGGGTATGTTCTTGAATATCATTTTGATGTTTGGGCACATGTTCTATGGTAGTGGTGTATTATAGAGCACATCGATGATGGTTTATTCAATGAGTTCGTGAACTCATCAAAATTGCAACCTTGCTTTTCAGGCATAAGGGAGTTCTAGCTTCTAAGGCAATCTAGTAGAATGCTAGCATCATCATTTTATGAACAAGAATGGATCAAAGGTTTGGTCGACTAATATCTGAGGAGTCTAGTTAAATTGTTTTCAGTTAGCATCTCATTTCATATTGTCCATTTTGTATGGAGTAGTAAAGTCTCAAATGTTTTATAATGAATATACATGTATTACGAATTGTAATGACACCATGTAAATTTATGTTTGTGAATGTTATTGGAAGATGTAATAATTTTGAATGCATGTGAAATGTGTGAAGCCTTAAATAAGTTAATGTGATTGTGCTAATGTGTCACTCTTGTAAGGTATGCTCCCAAATATCCTATGGATGTTCAGGCATATGCACTATGGATGTGATTTATTACAATTTTGGTATCAGAGCATGGTTTGGCATCCATAGGGATATAAATAAGCATTTTAAACATGACATATAGTGAGAGACTTGTATAGTGATCACAATTATTATTTGTTATAGGTCATTTGCTATAGAAGATTGAGTTGCAAAATTAGCTGACTTTGAGTCCGTAGGAGCCACTAGAGCATCCTCAGTGCTCTAGTTTGAACAAATGCCTCATAAAATTCTTGAGAGGAGAGAAAGGAGGTATGATAAACTTAAAAACCAGGGGCTTGTAGACTTCTATGGAAGTACAGACCTTGCTGAGGTAGAAGGTTGATTGGAAAGAATAAAGCGAGTATTTCATCAGATGGACTACGAGTTGATGAAAGGTTTGACTATGCAGTCTTGCTACTCTAAGGTCCTACTTATCAGTGGTGGAAGACTATTCCTGGTAGTTCTGCCCGACCTTGTAAATTGGCATAGGAAGATTTTCTAAAGATTTTGAAGGAGAACTATATGCCAAAGATCTATTTGGATAAAAAGATGAAGGAATTCCTATATCTAAAACAGGGAAGTCTTACTCTAGTTGAGTATAAAGTGCAATTTAATGAATTAATGGGGTATGTTATTACTTTAAGTCTGAACAAGGGAGATAAGTGTAGGCAATTTAAGGATTGATTAAATATGGAGACCAGAACAAGGTTGGCTATTGCTAATTTGAGTAGTTTTACAGAGCTGAGAGTTGTTTTGACTCGAATTGAATAGTTACTGAAGGATGGATAAGGAGAGTATAGGCAAAAGTTCATAATTAAAAGGCATGGCGAGTCTCAAATTGATTATGACATGAGATTTAGTAAAGGTCAAAATAGATCATCATGATCACAACTGAGACTAAGAGAGTCAGATTTTAGACCGAAAGGTGGCTTTATTCATGCTAGTAGTGGTAGAGGTCAATTATTTAGATGGAAAACACAACAAATCCCTAGTTATGAGTATTGCGAAAAGAAACATGGTGGAATGTTTTGGAAGATATTAAGAGCTTGTTCATGTTATGGCTCTTTTAAGCATCATATTAAAGACTATCCCATGACTTTGGGAGAAAAATCTTGAATGAGAGGAGGATAATTGACTGAGACGACTTTCAAGCAAAGTAGAGCTAGTGGATCAGGACAGAGAGGTAGAGGTAGGGGTGGAACAAGTTCAACAGGCCATAGTGTTAGGACTGAGGTATGGAGTAACCAATCACAATCCTAGGCTAGGATCTTAACTATCACCAGATAAAAGGCACAGAATTCTCTAGAAGTTGTTGCTGGTGTGTTAAATTTCTTTCAATTTGAGGCATTTACATTTATTCTTTACTTCGCATCTGGCATCTAAACTGCATTGTGAGAGAGAGATTTTGAAATTTTGCTTAGAAGTGAGTACTTTAGCAGCTAGTACTATAGTGATTGGGGACGTATGCATAAGGTGCATTATTTGAGTTGATTAGGTAGAGATGGAAGCAATTTGATAGTATTGCAGTTAAAGGAGATAGATCTTATTTTCGGTAAAGATTGGCTTATTATACATAGGGTTATGATGAACTGCTACACTAAAGAATTCACTGTGAATCTCCTAATCAACTAAGGGTTATCATTCGAGGTGTTAGTCAAGTAGTGCTAGACAGGTTGATTTCATCAATGAGTGCTCTTAGACTGATTCGAAGTAGAAGTGAGGCTTATTTAGCCTATGTGATGGATACCCCAGTTGAGGAGACAATTCTGGATATTCTTGTTGTTAGGGATTTTTTAGATGTGTTTCCCACTTAATTACGGGGATTGCCCCTAAATAGGGAGATCAAGTTCGCAATTGACCTTGTTCCAGATACTACTCCTATATCTATTCCTCTGTATACGATGGCACTTATAGAACTTAAGGAAAAATAAGACTCAGTTGCAAGAGTTGTTAGATAAGGTTTTATCAGACCCAGCGTGTGACCTTTGGGAGTTTTAGTTTTTTTTGTGAAGAAGGATGTGACATTGACATTATGCATTAATTATAGGTAGTTGAATCGGGTGACAGTGAAGAATAAATATCCCTTATTGAGAATAGATGAGCTATTTGATTAGTTAAAAGGACCTCAAGTATTTACTTAACTGGATTTGAAGTCGGGGTATTATCAATTGAAAATAGCAGAAGCTGATGTACCAAAGAGTGCATTTAGAAGTAAATATGGGCACTTTGAGCTTTTGGTGATGCCTTTTGGGTTAACAACTGCTCTGACAACTTTTAAGGCATTGATGGAGAAAGTGTTCTAACCTTACTTAGATCATTTTGTGATTATATTCATAGATGATATCTTAGTGTACTCAAAGAGTAGAGAGGAACATTCTAAGCATTTAAGGTTAGTCTTACAGATAATGAGAGAGAAGCAATTGTATGCCAAGTTCAGTATATGTGAATTTTGGCTTTATTAAGTGATGTTCTTGGGTTGTATAGTATCTAGACGGGGCATACAAGTAGACCCAAACAAAGTTAAGGCAGTAAGGAAATGAGAGGCACCTAGAAATGTGTTTGAGATTTGAAGTTTTCTTGGACTAGTAGGTTATTATAGGAGATTTGTCAAGGGTTTTGGTTGATCTTAGTCCCTTTAACAAAGCTTCTGATGAAGAATGTACCGTTTAAATAGGTTAATGAATGCCAAAGGAGTTTTGAGGAATTAAAATGTTGATTAAATACTGCAGTAATGTTAGCTATTCCATCAGGATCTAGAGGATATGTCGTGTACTACATTGCTTCACATCAGGGATTAGGATGTGTTTTGATGTAGAATGGTAGGGTGATTAAATATACATCGTAACACTTAAGGTCTTTTGGGTTCAACTATCTGGTTTATAATTTAAAACTTATTGCAGTGGTGATTGCTTTGAAGCTTTAAAAACATTATCTATATAGTGAAACATTTTAGATATTTACTGATCATAGAAGTTTAAAATATTTGTTATTCAAGAAGGAGTTAAATATCAGACAACGACAATGGATTGAATTGCTTAAAGATTATGATTGCATAATTGAGTATCACCTAGGTAAAGCTCATGTTTTAACTAATGCATTAAACAGGAAATCCAACATTAGTATGGCTTAAGTTCAAACATTAAGGTTACTAAACCTATTTCAATTGAGAGCATTGAATTTTGAGCTAAATTTAGGGTAGCATGAAGCATTGTTAGCTATGTTGAAGCTTAGACTGGTGTTGCATGAAAGGATTGGAAAAGCTCAGAGAAAAGATCCAAAATTTGTGAAAATTATTGAGAGGTTTAAACAAATTCAAAACTGAGTTTGAATTGAGGGACAATGGATTGTGGTTGAAGCAGATATTATGTGTAGTTGATGATGATGATCGGAGAAAAGAAATTTCAGAGGAATCACATGTAATAGCTTATGCTATGCATCTAGTTACAACTAAGATGTATAATACACTAAAACAACACACATATAGCAACTTATCCTATGCATCTAGGAACTACTAAGATGTACAATACATTGAAACAACATTTTTGGTGGCCAAAAATGAAAAACCAAGTGGCTAAGTATGTTGTCAAATGTTTGACATGCCAACAGATTAAAGCAAAGTATTAGGCTTTAATTGGGAAGCTACAGTCATTACCTATTCTAGAGTGGCAATTGGAGAGGATTACTATAGATTTCATTATGGGTTTGTCAAAGACTCTGAGGAAACATGATACCTTATGGGTCATTATTGACAGTTTGATGAAATAGGCTTATTTCTTACCTGTGCGAGAGAACAACACACTATATCAATTAGCTCATAGATATGTAAATGAGATAATAAGGTTATGTAGAGTTTTAAAATCTATTGTATTAGACCAAGATCCCAAATTTACTTTTAGATTTTGAGGTGCGTTATAAACAACATTGGGTACAAAGTTGCATTTGACTATAGCATTTCATCCTCAGATAAAAGGGCAGAGTGAGAGGACTATCCAGACTATTAAGGAAATGATTAGAGCTTGTGTTTTGGAGTTTCAAGGAGCATGAGATCAATATGTAGCTCTTATTGAAATTGCATACATTAATCATTATCACAAAAGTATTAGTATGGCTCCATATCAAGCATTATACTGCAAAAAGTGTCAATCACCCTTGCACTGGGATGAAGAGGGTCTAAAGATTATTGAATGCCCAAAGTTGATACAAGATACCATTAATAAGGTAAATTTGATCTATAATAGGATTAAAGTAGCTTAGGATAGGCAAAAGAGTTATACATATCAGCACCAGAGGGATATGGAGTATGAAGTAGGAGATAGGATGTTTTTGAGTGTGTCACTCTGACGAGGAGTGCTAAGGTTCGGTGAAAAAGGAAAGTTAAGCCACACATACATTGTTCCTTATGAGATTACTAAAAGAGTTGGAACATTGGCTTACAAGTTAGCATTACCAGTAGAGATGGCTTAGATTCGTATTGTGTTCCATATTAGTATGTTTAGGAGATATCAGTCAGATCCCACACATATATTACCAACACTGGAAGTTGAAATTATAACTAATTTAAGTTATGTGGAGCAACCAGTCAAAATAGTTCGATATCAGTCTGAACAATTAAGAAACTGAGTGATTCCATTGGTTAAATTCATTTGGAGGAATCATTTGAGAGAGGAACCTACATGGGAGATTGAGGAGAAAATAAGGAATTAATACTCCCATCTATTTGATCAATTAGGTAAGAAGCTCGAGGATGAAATTTCTTAAGGGGGAGAATTGTAATAGTCAGTTTCCTAACCTATTGAGGGATTAGAGTGGTAGTCACATGAATCGTAATATATTAGAAAGAATTGGTACATTTGGCATATGATTTCATTCACATGCATAACATCAACATATATACAAGTAAATGTGGATTTAGGAAATTGCACTCAATTGACATATTCCAGGATATGAAAGGTTTAAATTGATTATGATTTGATTATGTATTGCTTATGTCTTGAATTTTGGTTTGATGAAATACTAGTAATTTACAATTAATTGTTACAATTGGAAAATTGATAAATTAAAATGTACATTTAGTCTAGAAAAAATGTTAAGTGGTAAGATAAGTTAACAAATGGAAATTTAGGATGACTAAGCCCATATGGATTATAAGAAGAGTGACATTTGGCATGGAAAATTAAGGGAAAATGGCATAGGAAATTAAGTGAAAAATGGGAGCAATGATTGAGTGACAAATGGCCTAGCATAATTATGAAAAATGCAGCTTATGGAGAGGAAAAGTGACTTACATGCATAGGTGACATATGTCATTATATAGTAGTGACACCTATCACCTATTGAGTTAAGCTACTATAAGGATAGTTTATATTGTGTTCATTCTTCTTATTTCCTTTACTCTCACCACTGAAACACTCACACATCCTCACAACTTTTGAATTTTGTTTCAATTTCATTAATTGTGACTTTAAGATCCATACCAAAATCTGCTCAAAGATAGCTATAATCTGCTATCATCATTTCTCCTTTGCTAAAATCATTTTACTTCCATCTTGTACTTAGATGATTTTGCAATCATGGAGAGCTAAGTTAGCTTGACCATTTAGTTAAAACTTTAGCTAAATAAGTAAGTGAAATTCTTATCTTTATGGCATGTTGAAACAGAAATTTTATGATGACTAAATTTGGATGGAAAGCATGACGCATTGATGACGATGTTGTGTTGGAATGTGATAGATAAATTGGTTACTTTTTTATTTTGTTATTGTTTCATGAAAATAGTAGGTTATAGACTATTAAATGAATAACTTAGGTTGAGATTTGAAGTATAAATGAAGGCTGATTCATGGTAAAGATAGGTGTTATTGAAGTGTTCTTGAATCTAGAAAGTTAGAGCTATAGGTGTGTTTGTAAAAAGTGAATATTAATGACATAAGTGAGTGGAATTTTGTAAGCCTTAGTGTAACCAATATGGAAGTTAAATTAACCTGATCTGAAATAAACTTAAAGGACATGAAATTTGGAACATTTGAAGTGTTAGTGATGTCCCTAAGCTTGTAAAATTTATGAAGTATTGAAGGTAGTAAAGTTACACACATTAGTGATATTGATGACGAATTCTGGAATTTTAATTTCATCCTTATGTACATGTCGAACCAGCTAAGAAATTTCACTCTAAATTTTTATATTTGGACTTGTTTGCTTGATTAATTGGTTAAGAGCTTGGTAAGTTTATATAGTTAATTGATGTCTTAATATAAAGAATGGATTGTTTTGATGTGGTTGAGTTCAAATATCGAAATTACGATCTATTAAAGGAATAAATGAATTCTTTTAATGCAAACAAGATCTTAAGGACTTGATTAAAGTTTGTAAGGTGTGGATGAATGAGCATTGAAGAACAAGGGGTAATTATGAATGAGAATTAGATAAATGTATGAATATATGTTGCTGGAAAAAGTTTGGTGAATGTATAATTCTAGCTTGCTAAAATTCCAGATTTAAAGTTACAATTGTGTGTATGCTATAAAAGGCCTTTTGATACCGAAAGTGTTCAAGGATAAGTGTAAAGTATGGCTGAAGAATTTGGAGTGAATCACACTAACTTAAAGCCACAAACCTGATTGCAAAATGGTAGTATACAAAATATAATGTTTGAATGGTTTTAGGGTGCATGATGTATAAGAACAAATTGAATAGTCAAGGTCTATGTATTAGAATACATACTAGCAATGTCAATTGAGCATGCATTGAACATGACACTTATACATGTACATTACTGAATATTCATATTATTAAACAAGTTAGTGATTTGTGAATTATGTTTGTATTGCATGTCTATAGACGCACAAGTTAATCACCAACATCTAGACATTGCCAAATCATCAAGGCAATAGCTTTTGTAGAGCATACTGTAAGTTAACCTAGATGTTTCTCACTGTGATTAAATGGTTTTTGGTTAAATTTCACTTATTAAAAAATTACTTATATGATTGCTATGTTTATAGACATTGTTCTTCTGAGGATTTTGATATTTAGGACTGTATATGGAATTGATTTCAAATTGTCTATATAATATGGAATGTATACTCAACTGAATGTTGAATGCTAGACTTAGGTCTGAAGAATGTGATAAATGACATAAACATTAAATGAAAAGTATTGATAGTATATTATGTGAATTGATGCATTCCATTACATTGATATGTATGATCAAATAAAGGAGTTGTGACCAGAGTGACCAATGTGAAAAAGAGCTTTAAGTTCAGGAATTGCTCACAAACAGCCACGACTCAATTAATAATAAGCCCGGTATCTATAATGGGAACGGAACAGTAAATGAAATGAACCTGCTATCCACATCGAATATGGGACAGTAAACAAACACTTAGTCACAACAAAGTGAAATGGAAATGGAGTCATATGTGCATTTGCGTATTTACAACTTTACATGTATTCTATGAATGATTGAGATGAATTGTTGGATTGTTCTGAAATTGTGATATTAAATGTTTGTAAACATGTTGTACTTATTGAAATATGATAAAATGTGATCTGGGATTTGATACTGAATGAGGTGATATACTTGTTGAACTTAGTTGTATACTTGTGATTTTTATATTCTGACTTGAGCGAGCACATCGATGATGGTTCACTCGCTGAGTTCGCGAACTCATCAAAATTACAACATTGATTTTCAAGTACAAGGTGCTATCGTAAAGTGAATCATAAAATGTTTTCCCAAGTTTGGTTTATTCACTCATAGGTGATGATTTGAGGCAAAATCTTAAACTAAATGCAATTATCTCAATATTTGTCTAATCAAGCAAAAATCAGGCTTATATGGAAGTTAACATGATAAAAAGCAACTCTATGGAAGGAATTAAAAATTGATTTCAGTTTAATGATGACAGGCCCCTATCCTGTAATGACTAGGCGGCCTCCCTAGCACTCCACGATGGCTCTTCTGTTGATATCTGAGTCGGTTGGAAAGTTCCCATGTAGTTAAGCTTATTGCACTAGTTAAGGAAATGCTTCAATTCACAATAAAAAAATGTAAACAGTGGAGTTCTGTTTTTCAATTTATTAAAAGTTTTGGCAGCATAACATCTATATTTTGACATCCTAAAAACTTCAAAATTCTTATCAAAATCCAAAAAACTTCTTTGATCACATTAATATCTTAACTCCAAATTATGCACTTCAATTCCACTCACATGCAGTCTCAAATAGTTACATCATTAAACTTTGAAAACCTAAAACAAAGTCATGCATTACATTTAAAAACCTTTATACACATCCATTGTTTATACAAACGTACTTTCCAAAACATTTTCAAAAATATGCAATAGTTCTAAAAAATATGTGAAAGGAAAAATAAAAATGCCTACACAACAATGCTTGACTAAGTTGACTAATTGCTAATTGGAGCTCCTACTGCTAAAGCCCCCTGAACATGAATATGGGAGGTTTTATTTAAAAATAGAAAATAAAGGGTGAGCCAAACAAGCTCTGTGAGTATTATTGGTTTCAAATAAAAATATTTGAACAAATTTTAACTTCTATAAAAGAAAACAATTTCTTTTCTTTTTAAGTAGTAACCAATGTTCTTACAAAACACATTCTTTTCCTTTCATAAGATCAATGCATATGTAAAACAAAACATATAAATTTTTTTAAGATCAAGTTCCACTTTTCTTGTAAAGTATATAACGATGGCAATCAATACTTTGATGAACTTTCTTTTTAAAACATAGCCTATCACTAAATTTCTTTTCCATATGGTACCCTTAGGTGTAAGGCCACAAAGCTAGTTCTACTTACCCATTCTTGGTTAACCTCTATATACTGATTATTATGAAGCTAGTTCTACATTGCTTACCCATAATGATTTTAGCCCTCCATATAAATCAGTGATTATGGGAGCTGGTTCGGAATACTCCACATGTGCAGAGGGCAACTCATAGGACATACTAGCAGGCACAACACCACTCATGTTAGTGACAAATGTCCCTTAAACACTTCCATACATGTTAGGATCTACTCTGAATGATATAATCATATATATAAAGATCTAACAGTGTACCATAGGCTAAACCACAATTGGCACATAAGTGCGCCTCATTTCAATAGCAATTCAAAACACATTCAAAATCCATTTATATGCCAATTTAAGCATATGTAAATTTCAATTCAATGCTAATCCAAAGCGTGTGTACATCTCATTAGTTTCTAAGTGCATTAAAAAATCAATTTAATGGTAAATCAGAGCATATGTAAATCTCATAAAGATTAACTTTTAAATTCAAGTAGTAGCACTAATGACATTATTCGTAAACATACTTTTTATAGCAAGGTGAAAACCATCTTTATAAAATCAATTTAAAAGTACATTCACTATTTTTCATTTATTATTAACAACCCCTATGTGTCTGATGCTTTTCCTTTATTAGTCCCAAGTCTACACTAACAAGAAAACTTTATTATGTTATTCTGCTATGAGGGAGACCCTTGAAGGGTTCCTAAAACTTGCCAAGTACATCCATTACTTCCCACCTTATTTTACAAATTTTATGACAAAAGGCCTAGTCAAAATCTTAGCATTTTGTAACATTAAAATTCTGTGTTCTTTTCACTCAACCATTAAACAACTTTTATGATTTTTGTAGGCTGTCTTCTTGCCATTTAGATAACATACATAGTATATACCTAATGTTTTCCTTTCATTGAACCATTGAACTATGTACAAAATACATCCTGCCATTAAACAACCATTAAGCCACATATATAGCATCTACATGCTTCCAATTAATACCTGTTGAGTAACATATATAAGATATGGATATACAAGCTATTTTGCTCTCCATTTACCATGATGTTTTTCTCTTTATTTAACCACGCCTCCATTTGTTCCTTAATTTTCATGTATCAAACGTTCAATTTTGGCTTTGAAGTCTTCTATACATTTGTTCCCTTATGTCTCTATTTTTTGTATCATTAAAAATGATGCCATTTCAACTTCTAAATTATGAAACATGTATTGAAATTCACAAGCAGCTTCAACATAAGGACAATATCAAGTTACCATAATCAATCTCAGTTTTAAATATCATTCAGCTAGAATTACGTGTAGGTCTCTTCTAGATATTTTTATTACTATGTTTAGGTTTCATTTATAGTTGGAACCACCCAATTCAGAATTCTATAAACTAAGTAATGGCCAAAACACAAGGACTATTCAAGGAAACCGAGAATCCCAATATATAATTTCACTAAACATAGTTAGGAAAACTTACCACTTTCTTCAAATCATGCTTAAACATTCACCCAATTCATAAGGAAATTCATGTTTCCAACTCAAGCATTCACGTGACCAGATAAAGAGGATGGAGAAGAGTGGCTTAACATACCTAAAATCAGATGATAACGTGCTACCCATCTTTTCCTTGCATGTAGTTGGCATTGATGGAGGTGTCCACAATTTCTAGCTTAAACACCATGCTTAATTTATTTCCTAAAGATAGTAATTTGGAAGACCTATGCCTAAAGGGAGCAGCTGCAATTATTCTTAAACAATTTTGATCCAAAGGAGAGCTGAAACTTCAGGGAATGAAGGTGGAGCAACTCCTCCATCATCTTTGCATATGATACATTTTGAAGAGGACTATCCACACGTTGCAAAGTTTACCTACAATAGTTGTCGACTATTTTAATTCTTACCATCTTTGTTTAATTAAGCCACTAACGTGTTGTATCAATCATAAAAACTCTTGTTTCCTATAAATAACAAGTTGTTTTCATTTTTGTCTCACCAAAATGACCCAAGTCCATACCACATATTGGCCTCACTTGTAGCAAATTTTCAAGCATTAGTGTTCCAAAATAATAGGAATTTCTCCATGTATATTATAACTGCCACTTAAGGTTCATTCATATGTACATATATTATTTCTTCTCCAAAATAATTAAATGGCTTAGGAAAAATTTGTTCAATTTCAATAGAAATTTCATATCTACTTGGTAACATGTTACAACTAAATATATCAACATATAAGTTGGATCGATTTACTTTAAGTATCGATAACTATGACTGATTCTTATGTCCTTATGTTTTAGTCTACGAATGCGTCAAATTTACTCCACAATAATTTAAATCAAGGTCAATCTTGATCTATCATTCGTATCAAATGAAATTTTATAGACAAATGAAAAGAAAGTTTGGGGTTTTAGAAAAGATGTCAAAATTTTGAGATTTTAATAGTGAAGGCCATACTTGTATCAAACATAGGTAAGAAGATGAAAGCCGATCTCTTGCGAGGTTTAAAAGCTAAAGAAGTGGTAGCTTACCAATGCTGAGTACAAGTTGGTGATAGGCATTGATTACATACTAATTAGGGATATTAGAGTTCTAGTAGCTAATCAACACCAATATGGAAGTTGGTCTAGTGCTAGACTTGTAACATACCTTTTGAGGATGCATATAAATGTATTTTAATTAAATTTAGGACTTTATTATTTAACCCTAATATAAATACTCTTATTAGGGTTAATTAAAGAAGTTTTTTAAAGCTTGTAACAACCACCTTGTGGTTTGGCATAGTTTTATAGTTTCTTAACAATTAAGAAGGATCCAAATTAAGAATTGGAAAGAGATTAACCTCAACTTGGAAACAATTAGGAATATCTTATTTTATCTTTTCTTCTTTACATTATTTTATGTTACTATTGGTTTTCTTATTTTCTTTTCATTAGGTTGAGTATTATGGATATGGATGCAATTTAAGTTAGATATTTCAATTATTAATTCATGAATTGTTACTGTTTGGTTAAATTTATTCTCTTTTCTTTTAATTATTGGATTTGTGGCTAGCCATTACAAATTCATATATAGGAATTGCTTGAAGGACTAGTAAGTGAAGTATAATTTGTGCATTAGGAGAATAAACATTCTAAACCTAAAGAAGAAGATGTCCTAGACTAGTATGAAAACTTAAAATATTAAACATAGTTAATGAGTTTAATTAGGTTGAATTGCACATTGAAAGGTAGTGGTTACATAGTTGAATATACCTATAAGACTCAGAAGAGGTCATAGATACATTGGGTTGATTTTTATTTCAACCTTGAGAATCAATGTTACATGATAATTACAATTCCACGTAATTAAACCCCAAAACCCTAGCATTAATAAGTTTTGTAGTTAAACTGCTAATGGGATTGATACTCTAGAATGCTCTAGTTTTGATTACTTATTATAATCGATTTTATACACTTGTAGATAGATTTACTTAGGGTTCTCTAGTGATTTCATAATTGTTACAGTTTATAATGATATGGATAGTTAGGTTATATTTGTTCAATTTTAGTACAAGTAATAGTTATGCTACTGCCTATCTGTATTATGTAAGAATGAATTATGACAATTAATAAGTGTTAAATAGACTATAGTTTTAGCATGATTTTGGGAACATTATGCTTGTGCTTTAATTTTTTTCAATGATTTTGGTACTTAATATGAAATATTTTATTTTAGGTCTTGTTTATATCCCTCAAAGGAAAAGGAATGAATTTAGGAAGATTTGAGTTAATTTGGACCAACTTTGGCATAATCATTACAAGAAAAGTAGGAATTAGTGATGGAAAATTATCGATAGAAAAGAAATCATTACAAATTACTAATGGAAAATTAATTTCTATCGATAACATTGACAGGAAAAAATTTTTGTTTAGTGGTGGTAGTATTATCCATCAGAAAATATGGAAGGAAATCATCCCGACAAAATTTACGATGCACTTTAACGTCAATATAATGTGCCTGTTGGTTAATAAGACCAAAATTTTTGAGTTTAGTGACGAAACTCATCCGTTGGTAAATTCCATTGGTAAATATGATGGGAAATCATCCTAAAAAAATTTGCGACGGTATAAGATGCCTATCAATAAAGAAGACAGGGAATTTTGAGTTTACCGATGAAATTCATGCGTCAGTAAATTATATGGGTATGCAAAATTTGTGATGGACTTTTGCAACAGTATAACGTGCCTATCAATAAACAAAGTGGGAATTTTTAAGTTTACTGATGGACACTTTCCATTAGTAAATTCCATCGGTAAACTCAAAACGTAGACATCATCGTCTACTTCGACTTCAGCATTTTAAAGTAAATGAAAATGAGGTCCTTTGGTTTAACACCAAATGACATCGTTTTCTTTTACAATTAAAAAACCCTCTTCCCCCCGCCACCCCCCTGTCCCAGACTGCGTCTTATCTAATTTTCTTCTCTCTTACTATTATTTGTGCTTTCCTTGTCATGGTCTATCTCACCTCTTCGTTTGTTTCTCTGTCGTGTCTTTGGCCACCATCATTGTGTGCTTTAGTGGAGGTATTTTTCCACTATATTAATAAGGGGTTTATCATATAATGATGAAAGTTAATTTGGGTATTTCATTACATTTGTTTATATGTGTATTATGTGATTGATAAACAATTTTGAAGTATACATGCTAATGATAGAAGGGACAAGACGTAATTTTGGTTTTGATGTTAGGAAAATTTTCTGATGCATCTAAGGTGTTTGATGAAACGTCTGTTCTTTGAAAAAACGATTTCAATTCTTTAGATAAAGTGTAGGTTAAAGGGTATTGCTTCTTTTATCTTTTTTTGACTTAAAAAATATTATATGCTTTAATTTTGTCATTCCATAGTCTTAAATTTGTATATCAACACAACCAATTTTTAATACATTACAAGTTGCATTGTTTGATGTTAGGAAAATTATGTTGAAAACCCTCAATTTATTTTAATTAAAAACACAGAACATTGTTGGTGATCCTAATACATTGAGGTAAGTTAATTTACAAACTGAGAATATTTTAGGGTTTTTGTTTTTGTTTTCGTTTTCATAGTTTTGTTTTGTAAGTACTTGGAGGAATCATTTTGTGGAGCACAACTGAAGTAAGACATTAGAACCAAGAAATTTGCAAGTTATACTTTGTCCTCATTCCAATATATATCAGTGATATGAAACATAAAATAAAGAAATCACAACTTCTGATGTGACTTTTAATGAGTGGTAATGAAAATATGAGTTGAGTTAATTGCTGATGACTTTAGCATATTGTAATAAGTTAATATGTGAATTATTTACAATATTTTAGGGTTTCTAATTTCATTCTTGTCAATGTAATTTTTAACTAAAAATTTTAATTGCCTATAATCATCAATCAAGTTGGGTTAATTGTGTTTTGTTTATGAACTAATCCCATAGTCATTGTAAATCTTTATGTTAGTTTTGAAAATGAACTGGTGAGAATGGATTTGATGAATTTGATGGATATAACGTAGAGTGTGGATTAGACACTTTTGTATAAGAATTAGCAATGAGACTTGTATATTTAGAACTTGAGATTTGACATAAATTTCATGTCCTTATGTATTATCTACAATTTATCATACTCTTTAAGACCTAGAGGATTACATAAACAAATGTTACAACACTGATAAGTATATGCAAACATATGATTATTCTCTTAATTATAATTATTCTCTTAATTAAGCCACTTAAGTAAGATTTTGAACTTATATGAAATGATTGAGCTACAACACTAGTTAGGAGAATACTTATTCACCTTAAGAAAGCTAGAAATAGGTAGAAATTTGAATAACCTAAAATAAAAAAAATGTACCAAATGTGAAAGGAGAATAACTTGCACAACATTGAGGTAATAATGGCATAGCCAAAGATCAAGCAAAAAAAGGCATCACATATAAAGGTGATATTTCATTACAACTAATAAAACAGTGATATGTTCATTATTTGGTTAATTTTGATTTTTTACCAACTGTTAATAGATGGCAAGATCATTCAAGATTGACATAGGTAATCGTAAATGGGGAGTTCAAGCATTAGCATTCAGGTATACTACATCAACTAGCATAACACATAAAAGTAAAGTTATTAGAGAAATAATAAAAAGTAGAAGAAGTAGCAGTAAGATGGAGAGGAAGAGTCAGAGGCAATGATAAAAGGATTGGAGGGTTTATAATACACTTTAATAAGTCAACTAGTTTAATCTAATACTAAATAAGAAAACAAATGCATGAGATTAAGCTTATAAAGCTTTTTAATATATACAAACTATTAGGTTAGCCATGTTTCCATGCATCATATGCATACGGATGTAGAAGAAGTGTTAAAATGAAGATTCCGACATCATGACAACCTGGAAACCATAGAATCTAACATGCCGGCATAGATATGTATAAAAGAAGACGAAATATAAACCTTTTACCTTATGTATCATCTCCTCTCTTGTTTATTCTCCTTGTTTGGGTTGTTGCAAATAGCAAACCCTTCCTTTATCACACAAGAACACGCAAAGAAGGAATATAAAGCAATGCGTAAGGGTTTTAGAATGCGACACCTAACGAATTTAAGTAGATGTTCAAATGGGAGATAGATCAAGGTTATCTTGCTTACATGATGATTTATACAACAATTACATAAATTGAATGAAGATAACTCAAGAGCTCTTCTCACTCTCCCTAGAACTCTTGTAGAAACCTTTCACTATCACTTAAGTGTGTAAGAAGTGGAAGAAGCTTGCGTACATAAGTGAATAACTCACTTATATACAGATTCGTGCCCTTTGTCCTAACTGCAGGCAGGATCTTTAAAATAGGCTCGTGTTTATCCATGATTGTGGCCTTATGAGTTATGATCTTAGCCTGGTCAAATTAGGCTATACACACTCATTTCTCATCTGATTTTTTATGTGTGTAGGGCTTAGATTCCCAGTCATTGTAGGCGCTTGAATTAAATCTTAATTCAAGCAAATCATGAGGGTTTCATGATGCCAATTTACCGAAATATAAGTGGGTTAACTCATGAACCCTTCAATAGTTAATTATCTAACTTATAAACCTTTCCATAGACAATTATCGTCTATTTTTTCCTTCCACTATAATATACCCCACTTGGTTCAGAGTATGGGCTATGTGTCTACTCCTACTAGACTGACAACATCACATGTAGTCTAAATGATGTTAGTTCTTGTCCTGGTATCTCATTACTCTATGTTTCATTGAAGATTCTATTCATGACACATAACTGCTCTAGCCAGAGACTCCCGAGTAATGACCCTGGTAAGAGGTTATGGTTATAATCTCCTTCTATTAAGAGTGGTGCATCCTTTATTGGCTACCCAATTACCTTCAAAAACCAATAACTGTACCCAATCACCACCTTAAGAGCGACTTCATCTTAAGGTAATAAGGAATGATGTCAAAGAATAGGACTAGCATAAAAGATATCCTTGGGTACCTCAATTCTAATGATATTTGCTTTATTGCTATGATGAGATTAATCTTTGACATTTGATAGACCATCCATATGAGAATCTTATAGAGGGTCATCCGATGTACTTACTACCCTTAGTAAGCATCCATGTCTTAACTCTAAACATCTCATGATTACAGTTTATGAGATCTACTGTTTGATTACATCAAGAAGTATAACATGTGCTAGTTTGTCTAGATTAATAATGTCCTGTCTTGTTAATCCTTTGACTAGGAATTATTTCCATAGACAATAAGTATAATATGTGCCATTTTGTCGGAATATAAGTGGATTAATGAATGAACTCTTCAATTGTTAATCATCTAAATTAGGAACATTTCCATAGACAATTACCATGTAATTCTTCCTTTCACCACACTATACCCCACTTGGTTCAGAGTACGGTTTATGTGTCAACTCCTACTAGACTGACTACATCACATCTAGTCCAAATGATGATAGTGCTTGTCCTAGGATCTCATTACTCTATATGTCATTAAAGACTCTCTTCATGATACATAACTACTCTGGCCAGAGATTTTCAAGTAAGGTGAATCCTTTATTGGATACCTAATTACCTTTGAATACCAATAGATGTACACATTCCTAAGAGTAACCTCGTTTTGAGGAAATAACGAATGATATCAATGCACAGGATTGGTATCTATGATATCTTTGAGCACCTCATGTTGGGACCCGATCTGGGAACCGGACCCCAACTGAAAAACAAAACAAAATTTCCAAAACGGAGACAAATCGAAAGCAAATCTAAAGCGAATCGAAAGCGAATCGAAAGCGAATCGAAAGCGAAGCGGAAGCGAATCAAAGGTTTGAAAGACAAAGCGAACGAAAGACGAAACAATAATCGAAACA
>JAOSBN010152644.1:0-23556 GCA_027563595.1 Erythroxylum suave | reverse complement strand
TTTTATTAATAATAAATTTTTTCATTACAAAACTGTAACTGAAGAAGATAAAGTTACATGTAAATACACTTGCTTTCCAGGGCATTATATTTACATAACTCCAATAAAATCAATGTCTGCTAACCAACATTTGATTCAAAATTGCTTAAATACTGCAATTTCAATTTACTATTTTTTTAATGCTTGTGGATTTTCCAAGCACAGAAGACATTCTTATCCTTTATATGTCCTGAAATTCTAGTAGGGTGATGCAGTACTGATAAAAACCTGATAAAAGGACATTGATAAAACAATATAAAACAAGATAGTAGCAGATAACTAAGGTTTCAAGTTACACATGTAAGTAAAGCAACAGAGTAAGATATTGCATATGTTGCACTAGAAGGAGAAGTTAACTCTCAAAGATAAGAAGGTCACATTTGTAGTGCTCTTTGTAATTATTAAATGCAAGAAACGTGACAATGTCATTTCATCTCAGCAGATATATCATATGAGCAAGTTCGACCAGCCTTTTTAGTAATGAAGAAACTATTGCTTCTTATACACAATAAAAAGTCTATTGTGACCCATAATGGAATGAGCTTTTGTTCTCACTCTCCTGTACTAAGTGAATCCTTCAGTTGTCCATGTGATCAAGCATTTATCACTGGACAAACCCAAATATAAGACAATGCAGGGAATATAAACAAAGAACAATAATTGATGATGATGCTTATAACAGCAGTTAATGTTGGGTATAACGTCATCGAATAATAGGAATAACAAGAAGTAAAACATAAAAGGCAGATAGTGAAAATTGGTTGGTGTATTCATCGACAATAAGTGGAGACAGATTAGACAACATACAACATTAAAAAAAAAAAGAAGTGATGAGGTTGACAATAATGGACACAAACGCACAAATTTAGGGGAGCATAGAAAACATAAAAGGTAGACAACAATGACTTACCATGATGAAATGTCGTATGAGGAAGAACACACAGTGAAGAAGATAGATAATGTACAAAATGAGGGATTGTGTCGGAAGAAAATGAGAGATTAGGAATTAGGGAAGAGGAAAATGGGATTGAGTTGGAAGAAGATGGGAGAAGACCGTGAAGATTGTGTGGTGATGTCTGTGAGTAAGAGGGATTAGGGATTTGGCAATTGGGAAGAGGAAGAGGTCAAACGTTACGTTTGGGAAGAGGAAGGAGACGCAACATTTCTGTCCAAAAATGTTATGTTTGAGGGAGGATGAGATGCAACGTTTTTGGATCTGGATGTGGGACCCACCACCATGCCACGTCAGCAACGGTGGGTCCCATATCTAGCAAAAATAAAAAAAGAAAATCATGTCAGCACTTAACAAGCCACGTAACTAGATGACTGACGATTCCCTTACGACGTTAGTGCTCGAGGCCCAATCTAAATGATTTCCAAACCTTGGGGTCTTGTTTGAACATATGGTAAACTTTAGGATTCAATTTGAAAACTCCAAAACGTTAGGGTCTATTTTGTACATTCGTGAAAACATTATGGGCTAATTAGCCCTTTTGGCCTTAAATTCTTATATCTAGTTAGTTGTGATCTCATTTTTCAACAAGCATCCACACATTTGATTAAGTATCATTATACTTCTATTTACGTGATTAATTACTTCTTTTATAAATTTTATTATAATTTTATTTACGAAGTATATTCATCATATGAACTTTATTTTATAAATAAATTAATTAAATAAACATGTAAAAGAAAAGAAGGTATTCACTTAATTATATTATAAATATAAAATCATTTTATTGCCGCTAACTGGTAGATCCTAAACATCGTAAATTCAAAATTTTTTGTTTAAAATTTTGTCGATCAATATATTATTCATAATTAAAAAATTAATGCTGAACCGAAGATTTTTATTAAAAGCTCACAAAATTTTTTTGATCTTATTAAATATGTATTTAATTGCGTCATATTATTTAGTCTTGTGCCTGTATACATTATCTCGAATTCCTTTAAGATTAATGGAAGCACGAGAAATAAAAACAAATAAACATCCATTTCCGTATACATTGATCAGAGCACATAGGTCCTTGTTGTCCTGCTTACATTTGTTTCCAATACATGTTTCCGTCTTCGCTGTAATAGAAAAATTTAACTTGTGGGATGTGCTTTATTTTCCACCAGTCTTCACCTCCTTTGTCTCGATCAATTCTATTGACCAAATTGTCCGAAACAATAGTAATTTCAAGAGTTTCAAGCTTAGCAAGATGTTCAACCCCAGAAGGCACTTTCTGGAGTAATTCACAGTTCTTTATGTTCAAGTACTCAAGACTAGGCATTGAACCCTTCTCTATCTCAACCGTTCTCAATCCACGAAGTTTCAGAAGCTTCAAGCTCTTCAACATTTGAAATCCACCAGCCTTGAAATACAACTCCTCTTCGTTGAAGGCTTTGTCAATTCGCAGAACCGTTAAATTGGGAAGCATTTGAATGGACTCGAATGCGTTTTCACCCAATCCGGTAGACGTTAGCTGCAACTTGGTCAAGTTTTCAAGACTAGACATCCAATCTGGTATCTTCTCTAGTGAACCCCACAAAGATAATCTTTGAAGACACGTTGGAGGTGCAGATATACCTTCTAAATCAATAATTTCTGTGCCATTAGTTGAAACGATGCTCAAGCTTTGAAGGTTGGCAAGTTGATTGATTGAAGAGCATAGCACCTTCCCATGTTCTGGTTTCAAATGGCAAATCCTTAATTTTCTCAACTGCTGTAACATACCAATGCTTTCGATTACTTCATGTCCTTTGCCTACATCTATCCAACAAAGCTTCTGTAGAAATTGTAGACGTCCGATCCCACTTAAACATTCTACAACGTGCAGCATTGTGGTTGTCCCGTTTCTTTCATAACGATACACCACAAGGTGACGCAGTCGTCGGAGTTTGACAACGGTGGCGGGCAATTTGGTGACGTTTGAACCTTTGAGATCTAAGGTCTCCAAGCTGGGAAGGTCGTCGCCAATCGAAGGTGGAAGATCTCCAATTTGGGTGTCTCTCAAATTTAGATACCTTAGACAACAGAGTTTGAGCACTTCATGTGGGAAACTCCTCAACATGCTCATTCCGCTCATGTCCAGTACCTTAAGAAACCTTGACTTCTTGCGTCCGAGCACTTCCAAGATGGATGTATTTTCAGGAAGAGCTCTGACACCAAACAAGAGCAGAGATCGAAATTTTAGGTCACCCGTTATTTCATTTGCATTTCCGGGAAACCAGTAGTGAGCTGAAAGCCGACGAGCTTTCTCTGACCACATTGTGTTTTCGTTATTGAAGATCATTGCAAAACTTTGATCAATTGCTTTGGAGACAAGTACTTCTTGCATAATATCATGGACGCGATACCTACGAATTCTACCATAGTCGTATCTATCAACCACTTGAATCAAACTTCTGTTCAATAGCTCATTCAAATAGGTTTCACCCACTTCTTCTGAGGTTCTTCCCTTCTTTTCAACAATAAATCCTTCTGAAATCCAGAGACGGATCAATCTTGAGTGCTCAATACTGTAACCTTCTGGGAATAAACATGTATACAACAAACAAGCTTTTAGATAGAAAGGCAAACTGTAGTAACTAAGCAATAATATTCTTGTCATAGGCAGCAGCTTGGCTTCCTCCAACTCTCCACCAAGATTGCGCTTTACCAGATTCCATTCATCTATCTTCATCTTGTCCTTGGTCGCCAATAAGCCGCCGATGGTGACGACTGCAAGAGGCAGTCCCTTGCATCTTTCCTCGATATGTTTGCAAACGTTTTCCAAATGGGATGGGCAGTCGTCGCTTTGGAATGTTCTCCTGCAAAACAGCCTCCATGAGTACTCCTTCGGCAACGGCTTCAAAGCGTATATTTCGCCATTGCATTCTGTGCATGAAGTTGCTGCAACATCGACATTTCGCGTTGTGAGCATCACGCGACTTCCATGATCAAATTTAGGAAGAGCGTATTTGAATTTATCCCATGCTTCTGTGGTCCACACATCATCCAGAACAATTAGGAATCTTGTTGCTTGACTGAAGTTTTTAATTACGCCCTTGAGGTCATGAGCAGCCATTGTTTCCATTCTGAGGTGTTGATTGCTTGCTTTCATCACAGAGTTGGACTATGACATTCTTCAAAAGTTCCTCAAGATTGAATGACTGTGAAACATAGATCCAAACACGAGTATTGAAATGCTTCTTCACCTGTACTTCATCGTACACCTTTTTAACAAGGGCTGTCTTCCCCAGCCCTCCCATTCCTACCACCGACAGAACTTTTGTTGCAGGGTCACCTCGTGTGAGCCATTGAGTCAGCTGTTTTTTGGGCTGGTCAATGCCAACCAAGTCTGCTTCCTCTAACAGGACTGCGTCTGCTCGACGATCCTGCCAGCTGCTCTCCCTGACTTTAATGGAACTTGGGACTGGGTAGCGATCATCCAGTTTATATCTTAGGCGTGCATCGGCAATACTAACAACTCGCAGTTTGATGCTCTGTATCTTGGAAGCAATATGGTGGCGAGACTTGATATTCTTTATACTTCTGGTTAAGATGGAAAAGAAATTATGGGATTCATGATTCGGACTGGGTGTTAGACGAAGCCGGAACTCATCAAGAACATCCTCCATGTCAAAGGCTACATTTCTCACTTGCTTAATCCATATACTCAGTTGGGCATCTCTTTCTTCCATTTCCTCTGCCACCTTTAAAACGACACCAATTTGTTCCAATTCATCTTTGACAAGCACAATTTGGTCTTGAACTCCCTTCTGCAAGTTTATCTCTTCCTCGATGAACGTTCCAATCCTGCCAACTAAGAAGGAAACTATACTGTCTGCCATTTATGTTTTACTATATAAAATGATGTTTGATTGAGCAAACGAAGCAACAGGATGATGTCTTCGATCTTGCAAATTGAAATGCTTATGCCAGTTTTTGTTGAACTTCGCTAATTATTTTACATTAAATTTTTTGTTAAATATCTTTAACAAAAAAGAATCTGAATATGATATGACTCAGTGACAGGTTAAGTATCTTGTTTTCATTTTGGTCGAAAGGAAAGTATATTAGAAACAAGAAGCGTGAGCATCTTACTGACCATGACAATCATGCTTTCGACAAAACTGCAGGCTAAGTATGGCAATTGGTCTTGCAAAGTGACCAAGTGATGCCTTTGGCTATTACAGAAGATTTCAAAAGGATTATATATCTGCCATGTTTATCTCAAACAAGATAAAGATCGTGCCACATACCATCATTTTTAAAATAACTCCACGTATGTAAACTTGGATAATGGTTAATTATATTGGATTTTATTGGGCCTGATTTTTTATTTTAAAAATTTTCATTTATTTTCATGTAATATTTTATTTATTCATAATTTTGAAACAAGATCATATTGAAATATAAAAATTTTAATACTATCATTTTGGAATAAAAAATAAAAAATAATTAAATATGATGGAAATAATTTTGTGATAATTAAAGAATACCTTAAGAAGGTAAGAGACAATTTTCAAATTACTGAAACTAAAATGAATAAAAGTTACACCCAGAGTCTATATTTAACTCTTAAATATATTCATGTTATCAAAACCATCATCTTCGCACTTTCTGAAAATTTAAAAAAGGAAAGAAAGGTGTTGATTATTGGCCACCTATGATCTTTCCTTGTTTTCCACCATCCATTCCATTTTGCAGACATTTGTTGTTCTTTTTCAGTCTTTGTTTGATAATTTGACAACCCATCATATTTATCATAATATTTCTTATTTTTACAAGTATTTATGATTGATTTCATGCTATTGACAAATTGGAGTATAAGAATCTCCTCAAGAAACAAAGCACATTGAGTGACTTCAACTTGAAAACTATTTTATTTTTAAAATTTATTGGTTTAAATTATTGTGGAAAAGATAATTCAAACATATATTATAGCAACTTTAACTAAATAAGACTTATTCTTTTTAAAAGCTAGTACTAATTTTAAATTTTATTTCTATTTTTTATTTACCTTGAATTTATATGCATTTGGTGAGATTAATACTTATAGGAGAATACCATCATTTATTAAAAAATTTGAGTATTACTCATTTCTTCAACAATAATTTGAATTAACAGAGGGGCATGTTTACAATAAATTTGAATTTTAAGTATTTTATGATAGAATGTGGCCTGATTAGTGGTTATATTTAATATATATATATATATATATATTATTAATATAATTAAAGAGTCATATTTGGTCCATATTTATTATTTAATAGTGGAATAAATTTCAATCATTCATTTTAGTAACTTGATAAACAAACTATATTCAAAGTTATATAACTTGGGTCTCTCTCTACTAATTAGGGTTATAAAAAGTTTTCCATCAACTTTTTTTTTGTAATCGTAAGAGAGTCAAGAGAGATAAACTAATTTTAACCAAAGGAACGATGATGTTTCTTGATTTATCTAAGATAATAATATCTTCTGCATCAGGTACACAACATTATGTTTTAATTATTTGTGACAATTGTTTAGTCAAGTTCTTAAAGTTATGATATTAATTTTGAATTTTCTATCGTCAAGATCACATATTTTACATGTGTTATCAAATTCTATGTTTTGAATAAATATTTTGTCCATCTTATGTAATTTGTCTACTGTATTCTAATGAACCTTTATTTTCTTTGGGGTTGTCCGGACTGACAAGTATTGGAGCTGTTATTATTTTATCAATTTCCATTTCCATAATTTACTGTTATTGAATACTTCTTTTATGAAGTGACTAACTTAGGGCTAAAAATAGAATGGTTTCTTTTTATTTATCGAAGGAATATTAGGTTTTCATAGAAATGGAAGAGCTTTCCTTATCAAGTTTAGCAACACGTTATTCAATGAATAGTTCTTGAATTGTACAATGACCAACTCTGTGGTCTCTAGCTTATGTTCAAATATGCTTAAATAAGTATTTTTCTTTTAGTCCAGCATAAGGTTGGTGTAAAATAAATGTGTTTTTATAATTACATAATTCATTCACTTATCATCATTCACAAAATAATTTTATTAAGTTCACGCCTATATACTTATTTAAGTTAATTTTTTGTACTATTTTCATTGTTTCAGGAATTTTATTTTATTTTATTCTCATGTTATAAAATTTGTTAATTCTTTTAGTTATCTCATGTTAACATTATGTATGTTATTATTAAAATTTAAAATTATGTGTTACATGTTAAAATATGCATGATATTATAAAATGATAGTTTATTAGTAACCAAACTGACCAAACTAATTAAGTGAATCTTTTTATGTACAAATAGTCATTTATTTATTCATAAAAAATTAATACTTATTATTAAGTTAATTATATGGATAAATGACAGTTATTAGCTGATATAATTTTACAATTTACTCAAAGGTAAATTAATACTCTATGACTAATAAACATGATATAGGAAAACTAATATTGACGTGTCAAATATATTAGATATCTAAAGATATTGATTTCATTTGATGAGTTCTCTTTGATTACTTGATAAAGTTGTATGGTGTTAAACATATGAGACCACAAGAAAAATGTAGTTTAACGATGGATATTACCAACGGAAAACCTAAACATTCCGTCAGCATGCCAAGTTAGCTACGAAATTTACCGACGGACGAAGGATCGTAAAAATGGCCGTAGGTAATAATTTCTGACGAATAACAGAATATCTGTTGGTATATGTACCGAAGGACAATTTATGTAACTGTTGATGAATATACCGACGGTCAAAATTTGTCTGTTGACAGATTTACAGATGGAATTGGTTATTTCTTTGGTAAGTATATTACAACATTACTAATGGTTATATTTTTTCCGTCAATGAGTATACCGACGATTGTTCTACGACAAATCTGGTCGATAAATTTGACGACATAATTGGTTATTTTGTCTGTTACTTAATGTCAATATTATCGATGGTTTGTTGTTTTCCATTGATATATAGAATTGATTTTACCAATGCACTTTTGTTTTTCTGTTGGTAAATTAACCAAATAAGTTTTTAAAAAAATATCCTATCATTAAATTTTATTTGATGATCTTATGGTTGATGCATAATTTAAACAGTCAAGAATTATTTGTGTCTAATATTTTGATTTGTTTATACATTTAATTTGTTTCAACAGAAAGTTGATTGATGATATAAAGTTCAAATTATCTTAACTGATAATAAAAATATTAAATTATACATAATAAGTATTTGTAATTCAAATGAAATGACTACAAAGTACACTATTGATTTGGTGACTGCGGATGCTCTAATTGCTGTGATGAGGTGCTACCTCTCCCCTTCAACTCATCCATCTCAGTATGAAGCTAAGCTATGTACTCTATCGATTATTGAAACTGAGTTGCCAATGTTTGCATTTTGTTCTGAAGCTCTTAGGCTTCATTAATTGTGGACCGCCTACTAGATGTTGTTGTATTAGACGTAGAGGATTACGAATAACGTATGTTCGCAAATGAACCTAAGTTGAATATCCTTCCATGACGGTCACTATCACCCACTACATAAAGATAAGTTAAGTCTTATCAATATCTTCAGACTGCTGAGACTGTTATTGAATACCTTCTTATATTTGGTCATATCAGAAGGCAATATTTATATTAGTAAATGATAATTATTAAGTATTAATATTAAACCATAAATTTTATATACATTTAATTATCTACATTGGGTGTTGACGAATGTCATACCGCCATACTTCTTAGTGTGAGTGTGCAAAAAAAGTTGACAAGGTGTAGGTTCATGCTCATAGACTTTTTCTACATAAGAGTTATAAGTGAACTAGAATTTATAAAAATTTCGGCAGAGTTTTCTCTATTTTTATTGTTGAGTTTGCTAAAGAAAACTTGTAATATATTTTAAGGAGTGCTTGGTTGATGGGTTTGGGAAGAATTCTATGGATAAGGAATGAAAAATAGGTGGTTGGTTTTATATTATCATTATAGGGACAATATTTTGATATCGAACTTTTGAAGAATACTTGATACCCCAGAAAGACGACAGGAATGAAAATCATTCCTAAGTAACAGAGTAAGTGTCATAGGTGAGATAGTGGTTTTCACGCATATGACACTCCCTTCTTCTTCTTTTTTATTTATCTTTTAAATTTTAAATATAATTAATTAATTAAAATAATAGTACAATATATTTAATTAATTACATTATAATTAATTAATTAATTATAATATAATTAATTAATTAATATTACAATATAATTGATTAAATTTAATTATGTTAAAATAACTAATTAAAATTGGACGTTAAAAAAATTAACAAACTTTTATTTATCAATATTTTTAGCAAACCAACTGCTATCAATGGTAATGATAATCATTTTTTCGTTCTAACTAACCATCATAATTATAATGATTATATCAATTCTCATTTCTTACTATATTCATTCTCATTCCTATTACCATTACCCAACTTGAACCAAGCACCTTTTAAATATTTATTATTTGAATCTAATAATTATTTGAGCATTTATATATTTGAATATGTTTCTCTTCATTCATATGCTTCTTCTTTTTATCGTGTTCAATAGTTTAAACTTCTCTTAATGGTTCAAATAAGCCAATTTTTATTTAGGTGCTTTGGATCTTGATTTATTATTGTTGGAAGAACAACCTACTACCACTGAGGTTGAAAAGCTAAACTACAAAACATGGGAAAGGTCTAATGGATTATATCTTAATTTCATGCAAATGACTATTACCAATAATTTAAGACTACTATTCCACAAATTAAAAATGCTAAAGCAGATCGTAAATTTATGGAAGAATGTTTTCGTTATGCAAACAATTCTCTCACTTATACAATAATGATTAAACTTACGACCATAAAGTTTAATGGGTTATGGTGTATGCAGCAACTATGTCTTAGATATAACAAATATTCAACAATACCCTAGATATGATAACTGATGACTCCTTAGTACATAGTGCAATTCATTATGAACTCATTACCTCGTAAGTATGGACCTTTTTAAATTAACTACAATTCTATAAAGGACAAGTTGAATGTTAATTAATTGTCCAAAATGCTCATTTAAGAGGAAACAAGACTAAAGTCAAGGAGTTCATTCAATTAACCCTGTGGGTAAAGGAGTTAACAAGATTCACAATCCAAAGGCTAATAAATTAAATAAGGAAATGTCTTCCAAAGTGACAAAAGTTACTACTAATGTTGACAAGAAGGAAATAAAGGCAGATAAGTATCATTTCTATAAGAAAGGACACTATTACAAATCTATAATATATGTCTTATGGTGGCAAAACTTTATTTTAAGGCTTAGGGATGTCGATGTTATTACTAAACCACAAAAAATTTATTCTGACAAATCTACAACAATTTTCTTCTCCAATAATGATAAGTACTTTAAAGGCGCTATACATATGGAACTAAAGTATTTTGTCGTAAAGGAGGAAGTTTAAAAACAAAGAGTATGTATTGAACGTTTAAAACTAATGTTATGATTGTAGATCCTTTAACTAAAGACCTATAAAATAGGCCTTAGTTATATTGATGATTGTTTTTAATTAGATTTTAACATTCTTAAGCTTAATAACTGTACATATAACTGTTACTAAATAAGAAATAAAAATGTTTATGAGATATTAATTGGCCTTTTATGATATTTATATATCACTTATGTTACCTGGCATAATAAAGTACTAATTTTGTGGTTGATTTGGTTGATTTTAAAAGCACTGGTAGACTGCTCATTTTGTCAAATAAATAATAGGGTAATCTATTGATTAGTTTCTTAACACTTTTTTCCACTTTGGTGATAACTTCATGTCTAATCATTCCCCTATATTAATTCAGAGGTTATGCGAACATGGATATATTAGTGTAGCATTTAAGTTCTTTAATGGACTTGCTTATATTGATGGCTTTACTGAACTAAATTTTGAATGTTAGGATATTGACGTGGTTGGTTTTAAAGGCTATCAACTCATGATGAAGTTAAGAAGTTTGAAGGGTGCTCTTAAAAATTTTCTAGCCAGTAGAAATAACACTATTCAAACTCTCTAAGATAAGTTACTACTCACACAACAGAACTGCTATGAATATCCACGTATTGATTCATATAAATACGTGGAGAGGCAATGTCTTCAGGACTATCCTGATGCTCTTACTTTCCACAGATCAGTTCTCAAGCAGAAGGCGTGCTTGAATTGGTTGCACAATAGAGATGCAATACAAAGTACTTTCACTTATCAATGTCAGCTCGACATAACACAAATAAAATCTCCACATTGCATGTTGATGGTCGAGTATACATTGAGCAACACAAAATACTCCAGTTAGCTATAGACCACTCCATAAGCCTTATGGGTATTGAATTTGTTGTTTCTTCTAGTATCAATACCCTTTATTTGTTTGAACTTATTATTATTGATCATACTGTCAAGGAGCTGCTGATCACCCCTTTGTAAACGATATATATAGAACCTTCACCCCTCAAAATCACCTTGTCTGGATGGGTTTAATGCATTATTCTTTTAGAAAACATGGACTATCACTGGTGAGCTTTTTATTCAAGTTATCCTTGAGTTTTTTGAATTGTCTATGCTTCTCTAGGAAATAAATCATATATATGCTTTCCTTGTTCCAAAAAAGCATCAGTCTCATGCCATGCTTGACTTCCGACCCATTTCTTGTTGCAACACCGTTTATAAGATTATAATGAAGCTACTGGCTGAATGTTTAAAATTGGTACTAATTGTTATTGTGAACAATGCACAAGAGGTTTTTATCCCAGACCGTAACATTGGTGGTATCATTTTGTTGATCTAAGAGTTTCTTAAGGATTATCTATCTGGGAAAAAATTAACTATTATATTAAGATAGATTTCTTCAAGGCCTTTGATGCAATTAGCTGGAAGTTTATTTGAATTTGTCTATAGGAACTGTAACTTTCGCAACAATGTATTCACTAGATTATGATCTATATTCAAACTTCAATCGTGAGTGTATTGTTAATAGACAACCTTTTAAACCCTTTAAAATTGGAAGAGGTATAAGACAAGGAGACCTATTGTCTCCATATCTCTTCACACTGGTAATGGATGGATTCTCCAGATTATTGTGTAGGCTTGTTTTATGTAATAAGGCCTTTAAGTTCTATTATACGTGCAAGGAGGTAAACGTCACACATCAAATATATGCTAATGACTTGATTCTGCTATGTGCTGCAGATATTCACTCTATTCAGCTTATAATGAACACTCTTGAGCTGATCTCTCAATGGTCTGGGCTATGACACAATATAACTAAGAGCAACATTTATGTATCGACTGATGTATAGATTGTGGATGAAATTATGCGGCTAATAGGCCTTCAACATATTTCTACAATGTTTAGCTATCTTGGTGTCCCTATATTTAAACGCACAAACTTAAGTTTCAAGATTGTTCCCCACTCATTGACCATCTTAAAGTTCGTGTGATGGCTTGGTAGAACCGACGTTTATTATATTCCGCTAGAGTCACTATAATCACTTCTGCACTCTCGAGCCTTCATCTTTAGTGGCTGGCACATGTTGTAATATCGAGAAGAGCTATTAAGTAGATGGATCAAATCATGAAAATGTTTTTATGGTCCAGATTGCTGGGTAATTCAAATAAGACAAAAATAAATTTGAATGAAGTCACCATACCAAAAAAACAAGGACTTGGGATTACCTAGATGACTAATATGAAGAGAGTTCTAATGAGCAATAGATTATGGACACTATTTACGGATAGGAAGGCTTTATGAATAAAATGGTTGCATGAATACTATTTCAAGAACTTGAATCTTTGGCAAGCTGATTTCACCTCAGCTAACACTCTTATTCTTAAACAACTGATGAAGATAAGGGAGCCTATATCCCTTCGTAAAGCATCGAATTGGAAATGGTGAAAGAACCTAGTCATGGTTCGATAATTGGTTAGATATCAGTCCAATCATACAACACCTTCTCCTTCCATAATTAAGGTCTCCTATATGATCACAAATGGAGAGTAGCAGGGTGAGTTTAGGGGCTTTTCCACCTTATTGCCACATTTTCCCCTATTGACGTCAGTGCATAATGAGGACTCAATTTTATATACGTTGAACCATCATCTTATCTTTACTAACTGATCATGGTTCCATCTATTCACAGCAACTACGCATCTATCCCATAGTCTGATTTACTTTGGAGAAAACCATCAACCCCAAGCCTCGCTCATTACCTAGTTAGTAATCAAGAATCGTCTTCAAACTTTGAGCTAATGGTATGGAATTATAGAGAATACAACATGCATTCTCTATTAATAAGTGTGAATTGCATCATGTTTTAGGGCTTAGTTTGTTATGTATTTAAGTGTTAACTTAATCATTTAGTATGTGTTTAGGTTAGAATTGTGTCAGTTTGTTAATTAATAATGTTTAAGTGTTTTTATGGGCTAGTTGACTTTTTAACCTTAATTATTATGTCTTTGAGATATCTTGATGTGTTTGTTAGTGTTTCATGGTCAACATTGAAGAATGGAGAAGTTTTGGAGATACTCAGGCCGAACCAACGACCACGATCATAGTATAATAGGCCACGATCGTGACAGAAGCATTGGAAACAACCCATGATTGTGGCCCATATGCCATTATCGTGACAAAAGCCCAGGACACAACCCACAATTGTGGCCTGATTGCTATGATTGTGACAAAAGGCTCATATGTGGCCCATGATCGTGGCTTACAGGGCCACGATTATGGCTTACATTGGGCAAACACACAGACACATAAAAGTTAAAATTTGAGGGAGTTTTTGAACCTTTCAGACCCTAGAAAAACCCTAGGGCTACTCAGAACACAAAAAGGTATATAAAGAATGAGGCAAAGGAGATGAGGAACTTTTACGACAGTCACCATCGAGAAACCCTAGAGAGTTCATCGAGAGATTAAGAAAGAGAAGAAGGAAGAGAGACGTGGAAAAGAAACCAATGCGAAGTACTTCCTGGAATAGGAGGTTTCTTGACATTGCTACCTCCATCATCCGTTTAGATCTTGTTTCTGGTTTATTTTCAATTTTATTAATGTATAGAATTGGGATAGTCGTTGACGATAGGATTGTGTGAATATGAAAGACGTCTGAACTCATCTTTGGGTTGTTTAATCTTTGATTTAATAAATTTTGATTATTTGTGTTTTACTAGATTTATTGTGATTTAATTTCTGCAATTATATAATTCGATGATAAACTGAGATGGTGAATTGAGTGAAAATAATTAAATTCAGCTAACGAGAGTTAGGTAGAATTAAATCAAATCGGTAAATTGTGTGAAGAGAGATCTTGCATAGGTTCTCAATAGTTTTTATACAACTTTAGATCTAATTAGGGTTTTGGATAGATTGTTAATCAAAAGATTGTAATTCCCATAATCTAATTAGAGTGGTTATAACTGGAGAGAGAGTAATCAACCTAGGACCATCTAGAACTAATAATCTAGTAAGTCATAATCGATTAAGTTAGCATTAAAGATAGATAAAATTCCCTTTTCTCTTAATTGGTAGTCCTTTAGGTTGATTCTTAATTGGGTGTTACAATTGCTATTTTGTTAATATTTTCCTAATTGATTTTTGGAATTGAGTTGTGTGATTAAATTAAATTCTTGCTTTAGTTTTGTTACATTTGAATTACTATGAATTATTTAGGCCTTAGATTTTAAGATTAGATTAATCTTCCTCGTGTGATCGACACCTTAGGTACTACATAAATGACCCGTATGCTTGTGGATTATCGAGGTTAAATACTAAAACTTATACATTTCAAAAAACCACGAACATCTGTAATGAAACAATGGAGGATAGAGACCATCTTTTCTTTCTTTACAGCTATACCAAAGTGATTTTGAGCCAAACACTTCACTTATTACCTAAGGGTAATTACCGATACAATTGGGAACATGCTTTGCAATGGATCATATGCAACTCTAAGACTAGGAAAGCAAATGCATCCCTTTATAAAATTGCCTTCACAATAACCACCTATATAATTTGGAAGGAGCAAAATAATCGTCGATTCACAAACACAAAGGTAGAAAAATACCTACTTACCAACCAGATTGTAAACCTGATATGAGAGCACATCATGGCCAAGTAACTGTAACTCACTCTATCATCCAATATGCAACACCGATTGCATATATAATTTATCTTGAATCATTTGGATACTCTTAACTACTTCATTAACTATATTTTCTAATATTTAGATGAGTCTAACCGCTTTAAACTCATTGTAATGTAAGTAATTGTTTTAGCTATAGTAATATACACATTTCAATTTCCAAAAGAAAAAACCTTTGATATCAAAGGGTAGTCATATTTGAGTTTTGTATTTGATACAATACCTTCAAACGATATATAATAGGATTAAGCCTTGATTACAATTTTATCAATACCCTTAAAACAAAATTCCCTGAAATTCTTCGTATCAAATGGTTGTAAGTACAATTTGTAACGTACCACTCCCTAAACCATACACTTGAACATACCAGAGGATATTCGAGAATATACTTTATGGAAATGATAAATTAGGACAATCGAATTAACTTATTCTGAATTTTCATACATATTATAAGCATTCAAAACATTCATTTCTTCCTATTTCTTTCACATACATTACACAACAGTTGAGATAGTAATCTAGTACAAAATTTTGTAACATGATATGGGATGCTAATGTAAAAGACTTTAACTAGATTCCACGGATTCAATTGATCAGACCTTTGAGCCATTACCATCCCCAAAATGTAAGTATTAAACTTCTACTAGATCACTCAGTAGCTAGAAATCCCCTAAACTTGAGAAATAATGATACAATTTTGATAAGTTTGGGAACTCAATTAGTGAACCATCATTGATGCACTCACACAGTCAAATCACAAAGACAAGTTACATCACAATTTATCACACTTCAACAAGTATATCATATGAGCCAATATTGCATATCACATCACATTCTCCGTTTAATTTAGCTATATTTCACTATTTCAAAGCAATTCAATAAATCGTTTCAATTCAATCATATGATGCATGTAGGGATGCATATGCAAGTGGTCATGTATTTTCATTTCATTTTTGCTTTGTTGTGACCAAGTACATATCAACATAATTTTGCTGATCTGTACCCATTGTAGGTACCAAGTTCATGGCTGGCCTGTACCCGTTGTATACCGAGTCCATGCTATTGAAGCCTGAGGCTATTTTTCATCATTCTAAGATTAAAGCTCTTTTCTGCACATCGTTCACTCTGTTCATAACTCCTTTATTTGATCATGCATTTCAATATGACGAGATGCATCATTTCATATGCTATGCTTTCATTACCTTTCATTTGAGTATGCTCATGCCATATAACTAACTCCTTATCCTAAGTTTGATGTTTATCAGTCAATTGCACACACATTTCATATTAAACATCAAATTCATATAGAAGCACATATAAGTCAGTTTACACATGTGTCATCTTTCAGTGCATGCTTAATTGTATTTTTGGGTATGTAGTCTTATGCGTAGATCTTGATTATTTAATTTATGCTTACACACCCTAAGACCATTCAAACATGATAACTTGTATACTATCATTTTGCAATCAGGTTTATACATTTAAGTAAGCTTGATTTACTCAAAATAGATCAACCATACATAACACATATCCATGTACCTTTTCAGGATCAAAAAGTCTCCTATAACACACACACAATTGTTACTTTAAATCTGGAATTTCAGCAGGCTAGATTTATACATTCACCGAACTTTTTTTCCTCACTCTATACATTCATACATTTACCTAATTTTCATTCATAATTACCTCATGTTCTTCAATGATCATTGATCCATACCTTATACTCATTAGTCATGTCCTTAAGATCATGTTTGCATTAAAAAAACTGATTTATTCCTTTAATAAATCATAATTTCCAGCTTTGGACACAACGATATCAAAACAGTCCATTCTTTAGGTTATGACATCAATTAACTACATTAACTTATCAAGCTCTTAACCAATTAATGAAACAACAATCTAGACTCATTCCTAGCCTTAATCAAGTCTAAATATGCCAATTTAGAGTGATTTTTCTCATCTGGTTCGACATGTACACAAGATTGAAATTAAAATTCTAGAATTTGTCATCAACATCACTAATATGTGTAACTTTACCACCTTCAATACTTCACGAATTTTACAAGTTTAGAGAAATCACTAACACCCAAAAATTTCCAGATTTCATGTTCTTTAATGTTACTTCATTTCAGGTTAATTTAATGTCCATATTGGTTACACTAAGGCTTACAAGATTCTACTCACTTATGTCACTTTTCACAAATAAACCTACAACTCTAATTTTCCAGATTTAAAAAAACCTTATTAACATCTATCTTTAGCATGAATTCCTCATCAATTATACTTCATGTCCCAACTTAAGTCATCCATGCAACAGCCCATACATTATTGTTTTCTTACATGTAAAAATAGAACAGAAAAGTACCCATTCATTCTTCATTTTCCCAAACATCTTCAACACCAACACCACATTCAATCCATCCCTAATCAGCCTTAATAAAAATTCTACTAACATATACAACAATAGGTTAGTAGTTCACTTACTTGATTAGTTTGAATGCCACCTCAAATGTCAAGTTTTCTTAGCCTCACATGCAAGAACATTGAGGGGGGTGTGATGGTTCGGCCATGACCAGAAAATGAAGACAATACTATATGTCACAATGTCCTACCTTTATAGCTATCTTTATGAAGGATTTTGCATTGGCTTTGGGTGGTGATGTACATAACTAAGGCAAAAACTCACAGATGTGGATTATAGGTGGTTTCAACAATGAGAGGGAGGAGAAGGAGAGAGTATACGACAAAAATAGCAAAGAAGTTGACCATGCAATGTTTTAAGTCATATGGTGTAAGATGAGTGTTCTTTCATTAAGGACACTTGTCATGTAATTAAGCAAGATAAATGTCCTTCTTTTTGGCTTCCAAATGTCACTTAATTCCTAAACCAATTTTCACTTAATTCTACAAGCCATTTGTCACTCATTTTATAGGCTTAGTCATCCTAAATTTCCACATGTCAACTTGTCTTACTATTTGAAATTTTCCTCGGCTAAATGTACATACTAATCCATCAATCTTTCAATTGGGATAAATGAACTCCAAAATCTTAATTTTAATCCATCAATTCTTTTTATTGGTAAACCAAAATACAAAGCATTAGAAATGCACAATCATGTCACAATCATTTTGAAACTTTCATACCCGTGAACATGTCAATTGAGTGCACATAAAATCTTTGAATTTTTTCTAAATCATAATTCATGTATGTATGCTAATATTATGCATGTGAGTGAATTCATTAAAGTTATCTCCTAAATACACCAAATTAATTCTATAATTATGTAACTCAAGTAACTTAGTATTCTAACACTCTAACCCTCAATAGTTTTTTAAAACCGACTATTACACAATTCGTATCGATAAGAATTAATCTCCTTTTATTGTAGCAATTATACTTAAATAAGTACAACTCCTATGCTGTTGTACTTAAATAAGTACAACATCTGCCATATCAAAGCGCCTCTTTAACTTTCTATCCCTATTCCTTCATCTAAGAGGTTTATGTTTCAATAAACATATATAATATTAGAAAAAATTAAAGGAGAAGAAATGGATCCTTAGGAAAAAGAAGATAGACACATTTTTCTCAACATGATAACACACTCCCAAAGAACCAGGAGACCAAAAAATTAAGTAAGGAAAATTAAAAAAAGGAGGTTATTATTTTTTCAACTGTTAAAAGAATTCAATCAATTTATAATTGGTTGTGCTTTTTCCTTTTCCATGGGTAATAGAAATGGAAAAGAGTAGGAAGAAACAAAGACTTTAGATAATAATAAATTCATCACAATATGAAATGACTGAACTGCCCTCACTCAGATTACTTGTAATAGCCCGTTCTTACACTTAAGGATTAATTGCTAGATTGAGCCATATCATATGAGCATATATGAAGAGCATTCCATTGGAATGCATTATATTTGCATACACACAAGAATTATGATTTAGAAATATTGTAAAGATAGTATATGCACTCAATTAACATATCCCAGGGTATGAAAGATTTTAAATGATTATGACACAATTATGTGTTGGTTATGTCATGAATCTTGTTTGACGGATTATAATTAGTGAATTAGGAATTTTTTGATATAATTAAGTAATTGATAAAGTGTTGTGAGCACCTATATTTAGGAAAAATGTTAAAGAACAAGAAAAAATGATACATGGACATTTGGGTAGATTAGGCCTATGAAATGGTGACATGTGGCATGAGAAATGAGTGACATGTGGCTTGGCTAATTGGATGAAAAATGACATGAGTACATGAGTGAAAAGTGACTTAGGAAACAAAATGACAAGTGGACCAAGCATTAGGTGACAATTGGAAGCATGAGAAGAAGACCCATGGCGTAACTCTCCACTTGACAAGCGTTACACCATATGTCCTACCTCTTCACCACACACTTATACCCCACGAATTTCACATTTTAAAGACCATCTTTCTTCATGTTTTTGGTCTTATGTTTTCTTCTTCATTCCCTTGCCAACTACTTCCTCACATAACCTTCCAAAACCTTGAGTTTGGTCAACTTTAGTAGTCTACATCTTGTGATTGGAAATCCTTTGTATTCCATCTAATTCTTGGAGTATATTTGAATGCTTAGGAGGTCTGATTATCTTGGTAATTGAGGAGACTTTGGTTAAAAAAGTAAGTGATTGATTTCCCTATTATGTTATATGTTAGCATAACATACATGATGATTGATTGGAGAAGAATTGCATGTAAGGTTGATGATGAAGTGTGCTGGAAAATGTTAGATGGAGTGTTTTCACTGAATAGGCATCTGTATTTTAGTTATATCTTAATCTTTAGATATCTAAATGGGATTATTTTTAATTTATATTAAACTAGAAACATACAGTTACAATTTTCGTAGAGGAATTAAATTTTAATTCTATCCTTAAGGGTCTTGAAATTTGGCTTAAAGCTGAGAATTGTCTGCTGCCATTGTGTGAGAATAGTTTGTAGTATTTTAGATATAAATTACAGAATACTTAACCAAACTCCATGAATTTTGTGTCATTAGAAACTTAAGACATATAGAAACATTTTTTTAGGAGATAGTGTTGCCTAAATATCTCATTTTCTAGTTCAAAATGGTCATACAAAACTAACCCGAAAATAGAGTTGGAAAAGCTGGAAAATGGGAGTGACTTTTACATGAAATATGTTTCTTTTATGTGATGTTTGAGACAACAATTGATAAGGTACTTTCCTATGATGTATTTAGGCTTGAATGAAGCTTGAAATGAACCTATTATGATGCTTGAATAATTGATTAAAATGTGATTGCTTAAGGTTATAATTAAGGAAATAGATTGAGATTTATAAGCTTAAGTAAATGGATAGATTTTAGGGAAAGAGGCATAAATTTTTCCGTGAATGTTGGATTAGGGTCATTTAAGTACGATTTTGAAGAGGACTCCTAGTTCTACAACTTTCATGAAGACTCCAAAGAGAGATTTTGCTATCTAAAAGGTCAAAATTTCACATTTCTGTAAGTGTCTAGTGAATGTCTGCCCAGCGGACATGATGTCCCTCCAAATAGACACAAGTGAAGCTGGAAAGCTGGAAATCCCAAGAATGTCCACCCAGCAGATTTTATGTTTGTAGGGAGGCCCTATACCGATATATATTGTCTTTCAAAACAATTTCAGTCCAAATGGTCAATAAATGTCCAATATATATCAGTATAGGTCCTCCCTACAAACATAAGGTCTGCCTAACGGATATAGATCTGATGAAATTGTGAGAATGACAATATGAAATGAATGAAAGTGATCTTATGAATGTTAATGAAATTCAAAGGAGATGAATGACGAGTATTAAGTATATGAATGAAAAAATGGATATAATATGCTCTTATAATGCTAGAATAACTTAAGTGAATGATTGAGCGATGAACTTAAAATAATCTTAAATAATTGAGGTGTAAAGCTAAGTTTAAATTAAACATATATTAATTATGAAGTATAAATGATTACGAGATGTAAATTAAGGAAATATACCTAGAAAAGTCTATTGAGCATGTATTGAACATGATACATATACATGTGCATGGTTGAACAATTATATGATTGATCAACTTACTATCATATGGATTATATGTGTATTGTATGATATAGAAGCACAAGTTGATCAACAACATTTAGACATTATCAGATCATCAAGGCAATAGCTCACTTAGAGTATATTGTGAGTTAACCTAGATATGTCAACTCAATTATATATGTTTTTTTGTTTAGGTCATATGTGTAGTGAGTTGACTTAGATGTATCTTGAATTGCTTTTGTTTAATTTTTACATAATGAACTATTACTGGTTTAATTATGATAAATTTGGACATTAATTGTCCAAGGAGATCATTATTTGGGACTGTATTGGAAGTGCTCATTATAAGTGAATTTAACTGAATAAGTGATGCTTAACTAAATGTTGAATGCTAGACTTTGATCTGATGATTGTGATAAATGATTGTGCACACCGAATAAAAGTGATTGATAGCATATAAGGATATGGAACAATTAATAGGTACTCAGTCATAACAAAATAAAAGTGAAAGTGGAGTCTTACGTGCATTGTATATAGATTTTTACATGTATCATGTGAATAGTTATGAAAAGTCATTGAATTGTGTTGACACAATGATGTGCAACATTGTATACATGTTGATGAGATGAATGATTACGTTACTCTGAAATGATTATATGAAATGTTTGTATTCATAATGTGTCTATCGAAATACGTATATATATTGTGAGTTGTTATACACAATTGGAAGATGTGTTAAACAAGATATGATTCTGAACAACATGATATACATATGAATTTGGTTATTGCTTGTAATATTTGTGTCATGACATGGGTGAGCACATCGATGATGGTTCACTAACTAAGTTCTCAATCTCATTAAAATTGCAATGTTGATTTTCAAGTATTGAGGAGACCTAACTCTTAAGGTAAATTAGTAGCAGTCCGTAGTTGTCAATCTTAGGAACTTTGGAATGGCTCAAAGGTCTGGTCAGTTGATTCTAGATAGTTTAGTTAGAATGTTTGATCCCACATCCAGTTTCATGTTGTACATATCATATAGGGATGTGAACCTTCACTTGTTATGTGTTGAGTATGTATGAACTATGAGTGTAAGAACACAATAGATTTTTATGTTTATGAATCAAATGCTCTTAGTGAAATGACAATGTATGTTTATGTTCTACATGATGCCCTGATAAGTGATGTGATTTCTCTAATAAGCCATTCATGAGGGGGCTGTGTTTTCAAATGTTCATCAGAATGTTGGACACATACCCATTGAGAATTGTATGTCATATTAGTGATCAAAGGTAAATCAATCTCTATACAAAAATAACGTATCCATCAATCTCTATACAAAAATAACATATCCAAACTGACTTTTAACGAAAATTATAATAGGGAATGAACAATGAAAAGGATGTCACTAATTTTTTTTTGAATTCATGATTATATTAACTAAGAATGAAAAGCAAGGTTTTAAAAACTAGATCGGATCGGCTGGTCAGACCAAAAAAAGTCTGAATCAATCAGTGGTCCAGTTCGGTTTTAACAAAATACCTATTAGTATAAAAATTTTAGAGAATCGACCAGTTTTAATTGTGGAGAACTGGCCAGTTTTCATCGAACCGGTTACACCTATTTGACGATACAAAATAACTAATTCACTAATCACTGCTTTAACATTTCAGAATTCACAACTGGTGAGGTTGGCTGGCGATTGAGACTTCGTTCTCTGCCTCTCGCCCATCGCCCCTTACCATTTTATCAATCGATTGGATGATAGAGAGTTCAGATTTCTTTCTCGCCACTTGCCCCTTCCCATTTTCTCAATCGGTTGATAGATATATCAAAACCTAAACCCTTCACATTTCATTCAGAAATCTATGTCTCTTGCCTTTTCACTGTCTTCTCTTCATCATCTTTGCTATACCATATCTCACCGTCTCCATATATTTATGTAACTCATAGATACAAAAGCCGAGCCTTGTTGACTCTACTTGGGGGACTATTGTGGCTTTCCTTAGGCAACTACTGTGGGTAATCCATAGGTGTAAAAACTGGGCCATGTAATGGGTCCATGTTTCTGTGATGCTTGTTTGAGTTTAATTGCTTGTTTTAGCTTAAATCTTTAATTCTTTCTTGAGATTATTACTTCTCTTGTTGATCTGTGTTTTTTTGTTTGGTCATATTGATCGCGGCTTATCATTCAATCCTAAGATTGATTCTTAGAAACCGGTCAAAATCAATTTATACCAAGAATTGCAATATAGGATGCAACCTCGGGTCGACTCTCAAGGAACCAGTG
>JAOSBN010152635.1:0-23560 GCA_027563595.1 Erythroxylum suave | reverse complement strand
GCTATAGCCTCTTCAGGCTCTCAGTCTTTTCTCTCTCTTACTAGAAAGGTAGTGTGAGCTTTTGTTACAGTAAGATAACTCTCTCAGTATTGCACTACAAAAATCTCATTTGTAAGTAAGCACTCAAAGATCACTAATATCTTATATTCAATCTTTCATTCGCTCAAACATTCATTCATTAGCTCGAAAGCTTCGACTGAGACTTGTATTGATAGTTTCATTCTCTAACTGCTTCTTGATCTGTGATAACCGCTTTTTGAATCTTGACAACTATTCCTTGATTCTTGAAAACCGCTATTTAGTTGAGTTCTGTAACTAACTTGAACAAAGTAACCGTCCGATGTATTGACGTAAATTGTTCTGAGTATCGTCTGTGTTTTGCGCTTCTCCTGTTTTTTGTTCTTCTTCTGTCTTTTGTATTTCTTCTGTGTTTTGCACTTCTTCTTTGTTTTGCGCTTCTTCTTTGTTTTCTACTTCTTCTGTCTTTTGTGCTTCTGTGTTTTATACTTCTTCTGTCTTTTGTATTTCTTCTATCTTTTGTATTTCTTCTGTATTTTGCGCTTCGTCTGTCTTTTTTATTTCTTCTGTGTTTTGCGCTTCGTCTGTGTTTTGCATTTCTTCAGTCTTTTGCGCTTCGTCTGTCTTTTGTATTTCTTCTGTGTTTTCCTTCGTCTATCTTTTGTATTTCTTCTATGTTTTGCACTTCTTCTGTCTTTTGTATTTCTTCTGTGTTTTGCGCTTCTTCTGTCTTTTGTTCTTCTTCTGTCTTTTATATTTCTTCTGTGTTTTGCGCTTCTTCTGTCTTTTGTATTTCTTCTGTGTTTTGCGCTTCTTCTTTGTTTTGCGCTTCTTCTTTGTTTTGTACTTCTTCTGTCTTTTATGCTTCTGCTGTGTTTTGCACTTCTTCTGTCTTTTGTATTTCTTCTGTGTTTTGCGCTTCGTCTGTGTTTTGCATTTCTTTTGTCTTTTGTGCTTCTTTTGTCTTTTGTATTTGTTCTTTGTTTTGCGCTTCGTCTGTGTTTTGTTTCTTCTGTCTTTTCCGCTTCTTCTTTGTTTTGCACTTCTTCTGACTTTTGTATTTCTTCTGTCTTTTGTATTTCTTCTGTGCTTTGCGCTTCTTCTTTGTTTTGCACTTCTTCTTTGTTTTGCGCTTCGTTTGTGTTTTGCCTCGTCTGTTTTTTACGCTTAGTCTGCACACTTAACACATTTGTCAAAACGTTCATTTGTTTCTAACATTATTGTTATTAGTTTGTCATCAAAATTAAAACATCGTAAAGTCATCCTGACTTAACAGAATATCCATCTAAAAAGTAATAAAAACAATGACCAGTTACTCATTCAATCATTTGGTCTACAAAAGGTAAAAGGAAATGATCCTTCTTGGCAGTCAAATTTAACTTCCTATAGTCAATGCACACTCACCAACCTGTGACACTTCTAGTAGAAATCTTTTCCCCTTTCTCGTTTTCTACCACCTTCATACCACCCTTTCTTGGTACACACTGTACTAGACTGACCCACTCACTATCTGAAATAGGGTAAATTATTCCTGCATCCGGAAGTTTCACCACTTCCTTCTTTACAACCTCTTGCATATTCGAATTTAACCTCCTCTGTCTTTATCTTATTTTTCTACATCTTTCTTCTAGGTTAATCCTATGCATCACTATATTTGGGCTAATCCCCTGAATATCATAAATTTGCCAACCTACAACTCTCATCCTTTTCCTAATAATCTGTACCACTTTCTCTTCTTGCTCACAATTTAATTCATTGGAGACAATGATAGGTAAAGTACAGTTCTCTTCCCTAAAAAGGTATATCTCAAATAAGAAGGTAAAGGTTTAAGTTCTAAAGTGGGAGGTTTAACAGTAGAAGGTGGTGTAGGTGTACTAGCTCTTTCTAACCTTCCTAGCTCCACATCCTCATGTACGTCCTTTTCCTTTACACTTCCATCTTCATGTATTTCATTCACCTCATTGACTTCTTCTTTAATCTCCTTCACATACTCATCTACAACATCAATGTTCGTACACACATTTCCATCCATCAGTTTCTGCAAAGACTTTGCCATATTAAACTCAACCTGCTCATCACCAATTCTCAACACAAGTTTCCTTTCAAGCACGTCCACTAATGCCCTACCAGTATTCATAAAGGGCCTACCCAAAATCAATGGACAATTCTTATCAACTTCAAAGTCTAACACAACAAATCAAAAAAAATTATAAATTTATCCACTTTTACCAATATTTCTTCTAGAACTCTAAATGGTCGTTTAATTGATTGATCCATAAGTTGAATCAATATGGAGGTTGGCTTGACCTCTCCTAATCCCAATTTCCTAAGAATAGACAAAGGCATCAAATTAATACTTGCACCTAAATCACATAACATTTAGAACATTAAAACTCACCAATAACACATAAAATAGTGAAACTCCCTTGGTCTTGCAATTTTGAAGGCATTTGACTCAAAATAATAGAACTACAGTTCTTCGTCAATGTAACTGTCAGATTGTCTTTCCAAATGCGTTTGTGTGTGAGTATATCCTTCAAAAACTTTGCATACTTGGGCATACACTACAAAGCTTCCACCAGTGACAAATTAATCTGAAGCTTCTTCAGTTTCTCTAAAAACTTGGAAAACTGAGTGTCCACCTGATATTGCTTCACTCTTTGCGGATATGGTAGTTTGGGCTTGTACAGTGGTGTTGGTACAAGCGGCCTGCCTTCGTCCTTTTCTTTTTCTATCTCTATCCTTTTCTCTTTTTTGTGGTTGTCCTTGTTCACACTTACTTCTTCCATTTGCTTGTCACTTCGAAGTGTAATAGCTTTGAGTTGTTCATTTAGAATATCCTCAGTTTTGCTTGATGATCTGCCTGAACTTCTAGAAAATAAAGCATCAGTAAGTTCATTTACCTAAACCTCCATGTTATGGGGCAACAAGGCATGATTTTTCACAATCAGGTTAAAATTTGCCTAAATTCCCTATTGATTTTCCTCTTGGCTTACATGCACTTTTTTCTAACTCTCTGCTTGCGCTACCAGTTTGAAACTAAACATTTCCATGAATTTTTCCAACTTGTTTCCCAATGCTTCAATTCGATCTTGTTGGAATCTTAACAATTTGTGTAGTCTTGTTTGGCCACCTGAATTATTGTTATTCCACAAAAAATTTGGGTAGTTTTTCCACCTCAAATTATGCATGTTAGAATAAGAGTTATTACCTTTTTTTGGCTAACTTAAGTAACTTACCTATTTGATTCCACCATCTCCCACTAGGAAACACTCTACTGAGTTATGATTGCTCTCCCCACACAGCTCACATTGTGTTTGCATCACCTTCACTGCTAAAGTAGATGCTCCTTGCATATTGTCCAGCTACTTCGTAAATGCCATGATTTGAGCATGCAAGGTAGTAACTGAATCAATAGGTATCATACCTTTCTGTTCCTTCTATCCTTATATGCTCATCTCGCTCAGCTACATGCAACTGTTGCTTGCTAATTCTTCCAACAAATAATATGTTGCTTCCACCATCTTCCTCATCAGTGAACCTCCGGTAGCTACATCAATTGTCCCTTTTGTGCTCGGATTCACTCCATTATAGAATGTTTGAAGCAGAAACTTTCAAGAGGTTGTGATGTGGGAATCTTCTTTGAAATTCCTTAAATCTCTCCCAAGCTTAATAAAGAGATTCTCCGTTGCTCTGCTATAAATTTGTTATCTCCTTGATAATCATCGTCGTCTTTGTCAATTTGAAGTAATTGGTGAGGAATGTTTGGACAAGCTACTCCCAAGTCGTGATCTAGCCTGAATTTAAGGAATTGTACCACGCTTTAGCCCGACCCTTCAATGTGAATGAAAATAGTCTCGACTTCACAGCATCTTCAGATATTTCATGGAATCTGAAAATGTCGCAGTGAAGTGAATCACATGTTAATAAAGGACTTGTATATGATAAACTAGATACACAAGAAGGGGGGTTGAATGGTTTATCCATTTCGTGAATATGAATTATAAGAACTTCTTGAACTTGTTAAAAGAGTGTTACAAAGTTTATACAAGAATTGTTATGAAATCGAATCGCAAATTACTTTTATATAAAAAAACCTTTAACAATAGAAATAAACTGAAGTAAAAGGTTAGAGTATAGATGCTGTAATTTTATACTGGTTCACCCCAAACCGTGAGCTACGTCTAGTCCTCAAAGTTCGTCTGAGTGTTCCACTATACTTCAAACAACTACAAGTATTCTTTCTTTCCTTTTAGAGCCACTTCAGGTCTATTTCACAAAGTATTATTTCTGCTAATGTAGCCTCTTCAGGCTCTCAGTATTTTCTCTCTCTTACTAGAAATATAGTGTGAGCTTCTGTTAAAGTAATAATAGCTCTCTCAGTATTGCACTACAAAAATCTCTTTTTTAAATGAGCACTCAAAGATCACTAATGTTGTATATTCCTTCATTCATTAGCCTGAAAGCTTCGACTAAGACTTGTATTTATAATCTCAGTTTCTGACTACTTCTTGATCTTTGATAACCACTTCTTGAATCTTGACAACTGCTTCTTGATTCTTAAAAACCATTATTTAGTTGAGTTTTGTAACTAACTTCAACTAAGTAATTGTTCGATGTATTGACATAACTTCTTCTGAGTATCGTCTGTGTCTTGCAATTCTTCTGTGCTTTGCGCTTCTTCTGTCTTTTGTAGTTCTTCTGTGTTTTGCGCTTCTTCTGTCTTTTGTGCTTCTTCTGTGTTTTGTACTTCTTCTATGTTTTGTACTTCTTCTATTTTTTGTACTTCTTCTGTGTTTTGCGCTTCTTCTGTCTTTGCACTTCGTCTGTGTTTTGTGCTTCTTCTGTGTGTTGCGCTTCTTCTGTCTTTTGTACTGCTCACTTAACACACTTGTAAAAATGTTCATTTGTTTCTAACATTATTATTATTAGTTTGTCATCAAAATTAAAACATCTTAAATTCCTCCTGACTTAACACACAAATCTCCAAGAAGTTTCCAATGTGGGCATTCGAATTCTCGTTAGATAGCCCATAAAATTAAACAATATTTTATAGAATGTTAAGTAATGTCGGCTTTATCTCAAAACTATTCACCTAGACTACCGGTCTCACCACTCCTTCAGGACTAAATCCTGGCCTCATGAAGCCCATCAACGTTCGCTCTGGTCTTCTTTACTCTCCTTCTTTACCCATATCTTGATTCAAAAAATTTAGAAACTTCGCGCTTCTTATTTCTCTCAAGGTGTAAAAATTTGTCACTAATTGAATTAACGGGAATCGATTGAACAATCTCTCAACCTACGCAATGACTCTACCAATTCAATTAGTTATTAAGTTATCCTATGGGTGATCAGTTAACTAGTAGAGATCTCTCTTCTAACTATTCAATTAACGTGATGATTGCTATTCTATAGGCAGCCAATTTTCATTATAAAATCCTACACGAATCTCATCTCACTCACTCTCTTGATTTGTTGCAAGATGATAATTAAGAATAACAATCATCAAAGACAATTGCATCCAATTCAATAAAACAGGAGTTCTAACAAAGTAGTTCCAAAACATTCCCTACAATGAAATTAGCCTAACATGGTCTCCATAACATCATCAACATTCAAATAAACCATCTTTACAAAGACTAGAGGGAATAAAAGTGACAGAAAATTGAATATGAGAACTCCTTCTCTTCTTTGCCAAAATCTAGAATTTTGGTGTTCATGTGCTTTTTTGTCCAATCTTGATGATGATCTTTGTCGTTAATCCTTCCTCGATGCTCCAAACACGTGTTCTTTACTCAAGGATGTTGTTTCATAGGTGGGTGTCGTCTCCCCTAAAGATGGAGACTTAATTATGCTTAAATAGCCCAAAAGCCCTAGGTTTAATGAAGCCTCGCAAATTGCTTTCGTATTACAATTTCCACGTCCGTGATAATTTTCCTGATTCCCACGAGCGTAGGAATTAGTCATAGACACTCTTCATTTCTTCTGTAATTCCCATCTCCAGTAGGAATTTGCATGATTCCCACAAACGTGGTAATTGAGCATAGAACCACTCTTCTTATGTTCTCTTCTTTGATCTTTTATTCAACCTCCAAGTTGCTCCCTTTTCTTTCCTACACAAAAATAGTCAATTCTTACCTTTAATTGGCATCAAACACATAAAAACAATAATGTAAATCAAACTTAATGAAAACATACAAAATGAATCTTAAACTAGAACAATAAATAACAATTATACTAGAAAACACATGTCAAATTCCTATAAAAACATAACCTAAAGCACACCTATCAGAGGGTGAGTTGGTTCCCACCAAAGTGCAAACCAGGTGATGAACATGCATTGATTATAGAAAGTTAAATATTGCAACTTATAAAGATAATTTTCCCCTTCCATTTATTGATCAAATGCTTTATTGATTTCTAAATGGATTCTCAAGTTATCTTCAGATCTCTATTACAACAGAAGACTATGAAAATATAATATTTACATGCCCATTTGGCACATTTGCTTACCAAAGGTTGCCATTCATTTTATGCAATGCACTCTCCACTTTCCAAAGATGTATGATGATTATGTTCTATAGGCATTTTGAGAAGATCACAGAGGAATTTATGGATGATTTTAGTGTTTATGGTTATTCTTTTGATGATTGCTTAGAGAATCTTAAACTTATCCTGGAAAGATGTATTGAAACTAACCTTGAACTTAATTGGGCTAAATGCCTTTTATGGTAGATCAAAGGATATTTCTAGTACATGTTATTATCTTCTAATGGTATAGAGGTAGACAAGTCTTAAATTGATCTCATTTATGCTTTGTCTTACCTCTACAGGAAGTTTGCTCTTTTCTTAGATATGTAAGTTTTTACTTTAGGTTCATCAAAGATTTCTCAAAGGTAGCCTCTCCTTTATGCAAACTATTACAACAAGATGTCTCAACAATAACTGCAAGGAGGATTTTAATATACTTAAAGAGCTTTTAACATCCCCACCACTAATTCAACCTCCAAAATAGAGTCTTCTCTTTGAGATCATATGTGATGTAAGTAACTACGTAATGGATGTAGTTCTAAGACTAAGAGTGGCCAGAGTTGCACATGCCATCTAATATGCTTCTAGAACCTTGAGTCCAGCCTAACTGAAAAAGAACTTTTATCTATTATGTTTGCTTTGGAAAAATTTCGGTCATACTTGTTAAGAGCTAAAGTTATTGTTTACTTTAAACATAGGTACTTGTTCACCAAGAAAGACGTAAATCCAAGCTTAATCAGATGGATTCTCCTTAAGAAAGAGGCAAAAAACATTGTTGCTGATAACCTCATTCTCTTGAAATCCCTTTAAGAGAAATGTTTCCACATGAACAATTATTTTCCACCAATTTGATACCTCTATGATATACAGATATCATGAATTTTTTAGTTACTAACAAATTACATAATGCACTATATATACCAAATCATAAGAGACACTTTCTATATTAACCTTTCATCACTCATAAGCTTATGGAGGACACTTTTTTGGTAAAAAGAACTACCCATAAAGTTTTGGGGAGTTGTTTTTATTGGCCTTCATCTTTTAAGGATGCATATGTCTTTTGCAAGTCATACGACAGGTGCCAATGATTAAGTAACTCATCTTACAGAAATCAAATGCCACAAATTCCCATTCTTTTTTGAGAAATTTTTTATTTATGGGGCATTAATTTTATAGGATCGTTTCCTCTCACTTGTGACTTTCATTATATCTTACTTGTAGTTGACTATGTCTCCAAGTGGGTGTAAGCTAAAGCCTCCAAAACTAATGATGCTAAGGCTGTTGTCGTTTTTGTCGAGCTTAATATTCTTTCTAGGTTTGGGATGCTAAAAGCCATCATAAGCAATAGGAGAGCAAATTTCTACAATAAGGTGATGGAAACACTATTCAAGAAGTCAATTCTAGATTCGAAGAACATACAAAAGGGACAATATTGATCCAAGAACGCGTTGAACATGAAGAATTCATCAAAAGATCCAATAAAATACAACATCAAACCTTAAACTTGCAAAAACATTCAATAGAAAGAAAGGAGATGAAGAATTATAATTCCTTTATTTTCTATTCTTTTTTCTTTCAATTTATTTTTGATTTCATTTTTTATTATGTATAACAAAGCACTTTTTAGTGTCTAGGTATGATGAATCCCATTTGGGATAATAATATGCTTTAGTTCTTTTATTTAATACAGTTATTTTAATTGATTTATTGTGATTCAATTTTGTGTTTTATATACGTTATAATGGATCTAGAATATTAGTAAATAATATGATTTCATAGCATAAAGATTGAGAAATCCTATGTATGAATAGATTTATAATAATTGAAAGGATTTGATTGCAAACCTAGAGATAGGTCAATATAAATCCTCTGGATTAGGTTCAAACCTAATAATGGAATTCACAAATTAATAAAGCAATTCTAGAAACTTTAACTAGAAAGATTTCATTTAATAAACCTATGGATTAGTTGGTAGTAATCTTGATAGACTTATTAGCATAAGATAGGAATTTTCATGGTCCAATAGTTAATAAAAATAATTGCATGATAAAAGGTTAATTAATGATTTTTTTAGGGAATTTATCACCTAGACACTAATCTTTAATACTGAGTTTTTTAAGCAATTTCCTTTATTCTTTGTTCATTATTATTTCCTACTTTATTTTATTTTTTTAAGGGATATATCATAATATTTAACGATAGTGAAATAAATCAATTTTAATGACAGCCCTCACCTTATTGATTGTCAGGTGGGGACTGTCATTTTACACACTATACTATTAGTAAAAATGTGTAGTAGTGTTAAAAGATCACTCTTTGACCTTTAGACTTGCTTCAGTGACTTCGCCCTTTAAGAGACAAGGGGGGTGAGCTGCTCCAAGTCAAAAGTGATAGAAAATTCCAAACTTGCTCACACTCAACCAAACCAGACTAAAAAAGTGATTGGAAAGCTAAGCTGCCCTTATATCTAAACACTGCTCACCTTGATCACATATGTATTAGCTTGTTTTGATTGAAGGTGAAGCCGCCTCTTTCTTAGGGCAAAGGGGACTCCCTCCTCCTAACTCCTTCCACTTCTCCCAGGGGCGGGGACTACAGTTTGACCCTCGAGCTTCGTGGGACCCCTCACTTTCTAGGGCATCTAGATAGTGAAAGCTGTCCTTGGCGTAGGAGGAATAATACCTATGGCTAAAGGATAAAAAATTTAGAATAAGCAAATTCATCAATTGGGAGGAGCTGGAGCAAGTTGGCCTAACCCAACAAGTTTGAGACCTTGTCAATGTTGGCAATTTGTCTTGAATTTTCAAGATTTTGGAGCCATCTTATAATGAGCTTATGTATCATGGAGAGAGGTGGCTACTATGGGGACCGTCCTAACACGATCCAGTTCAAAATGATGGGAGACATATTCTGGATGAGCTATTAGGAGTGATCTATCAATATGTATCTATACGACTAAGAGGACATGGAGATGGAAGAGTACATAGCACTATGGACTAACTTTCCGTATAGATTATCTCCTTGGCACTTTCGAAATATGATCAAAACAGATCACAACTATAACCCAAGAAAATCTAAGGCGTCTACATTGCATCATCTCGTGCTCAGATACATCTGTGGTATTCTGAGTCACATATTAAGAGGACAAGGTGAAAACTAGGGAACCATCGAGAATATGGGCATGTATTGCTTGTGGCGTATGAGTGAGAGGACGTAAATTCACCTAGGGCATGCACTTGCCTAGTTCATCAGGTTTCAGAGTGAGGAGAGAAAGTTAACACAATCTATGTTAGGTCTTATGTGACTAGACTAGCACAGTGAATGGTGCTACTTGATCAACTACCACCATTGTGGCATATGGGTACCATGCTGGCGCCTAATCTTGTATTGATGCAGTATATGCACATGATCCACAAATGTTGAGGCCCCATAGGCGATATCTACAGACTTATTGAGAACCCGATGAGCCACTAATAAAGGGTGGAGATAAAGTAGAGCAAAATGCAAAAGAGTAGCCATCGCAACCACAGCCACTGACACCTGAGACGGGACATACAACATCAGAATCGGATGGTCTGAGAGGATCTAGAGCTAGAATGCAACATTCTACTCAGCTAAAGATAACACTATTAGAGAGGTGGGTGGTCTATATTTTGGGAACTCAACAGACTCTTTGACTTCAGCAAGTAGAGCTTCTAAAGTAGGTAGGACAGTTAGAGACTTTAGTTAACTAGTTAAGCGAGCTTCAAACTAAAGTTGGATGGATGGGAGAGTTGATGCTATTAATGGAGTGTCATCCTAGCAATGAGTTCTAGCCTCCATATCTAGTGATGGCACTTCTTTAGTAGCTCATCCACTAGTATAGGATCATCCAAAAGAAAACCCTCCTTGGTAAAACCAACCAGGATCACATCATGAGGGAGATGCTTGATCTAGTAGATTCTTTCTATTTCTTAATTACTTATGTTTATTTCTTATTTTCTTTCCGTTAATTATTTTTTCTCTTTAACATTATAGTTAACGATGTATTTGTTTCATAATCATTTGTGTTATTTTTAGTTCTTTTTGTTCCTTTTTTCCAATTATTTTACAAAGATGTTAGTTTAATATTAGATGGATCAAAATCAAAAAATCGTTTTACGTAGAAAAGTACTACCAAATCTTCTCACTTATTCATATACGCTTATATTTTGTACAATGAGGACAATGTACAATTTAAGTGTGGGGAAGGGATTAAATGATTTTAATGATTTTTTAAGCTTATTATAATCTTGGTTATTAAATTGTATTAACTGTGATCCTAAATTAATTGAAATCTATCCATTAATGCTTTATTTCTTTATTGAATATTGATTTGAATTAGTATGCAAAAGGATGATAGTTAGAATAAATTTTCTTTTATAAGTTATATTTTTAATAGTCATTGAAATAATGAAATTGAATGATTACATACTATTTACACACATAAACCCAACTTTTTCGTGAGCTTTTAAGCCTAAAAGCAAGTTTTAATGTCTTTCATCTCTTTCATGTGTGTTATCATGTATAATTGAATGATTCTAGAATGTGTTATCATGTATAGTTGAATGATTCTAGAATTTGCTTTTACTATGCATATTGAGATCATAGTTGTTAAATTAAAAGTATTGAAATGGTAAAGGCACTTAGGTTCAATAATTTGTTTAAGCATATTCCTTTGATAATGACCTTACTTAGTTTATCTATAGGAATAACCAAGTTTGAGCTTTAGCCTTTTTCATTGTTTATAACCTCAATTATTAACCTTTATCCTATTTTTAAGCCTTTTTGTTATTTTGAACCCTGAAGTTAATTACAACACTTTTTATTTGAAATTTTAAAATTTAAAAGGTTTAATATTTCTTTAATTATGGTACATTATAAATGCTTGAAATTTTTTTGAAAAAAAAGAGCATAGAAAAAGAAAAGAAGGAAAGTATATAGTACCAAGTGAAAGGACCTATGTACATTGTGAACAAGTTTCTTGTAGTACTATTCTTTGAAATTTTCCTTTAAATTTTTATCATCTTTTTATTATCCCAAGCATACTTTACCTAAGCCCCATTACAATCCTATAAAGTCCATTTGATTTTTTTCTAGTTTACATATAAGTGGTGGAGATGTAATAACATTGCGAGCCTATGGTAGAGTTCCACTATACATTAATTGAGATTTCGATACTTTTGACCCTAAACGATTACGAAAGAAGAAGCTGGATACGCAATTTGCAAAATTTGTTGAGAAATTAAAGACCTTATAGATAAATCTTTTATTTGAAGATGCTTTGGAACACATGCCTAAACATGCAAAAAATTTTAATGACATATTATCAAAGAAGCATACTTGGGAAGATAATCAGACGATAGCTCTAACTGGCACCTACAGTTCCATAGTCACCAGCTAAATGCCATCTAAATTAAAGGATCCAAGGAGTTTCACAATACCTTGTTCGATTAGTCAATTTGAATTCACAATGTGCTTATACAACTTAAGAATAAGTATTAATCTTATGCCTTTATCAATATTCAAGAAGTTGGGGCTGGGTGGGATCAAGCCAACATCGATGTTAATTCAGTTGGTTGATCAATCTATTAAAAGACTATTTGGAATAGTGGCAAATATTCTGATGCAAGTGGACAAGTTTATTATTTCTATAGATTTTGTGCTTCTCGATTTTGAAGAAAATAAATCCACTGATCCTTGTTCGACCAGTTATCAATATAGGGAAAGCCATAATTGGCATTCACAAAGGGAAATTAACACATCAAATAGGCGAAGATCAGATCGAATTCAATATGAATAAGGCTTTAAAGAACCCAACAGCAAGCAACTCATGCATGAAGGTTGAAATTATGGATCATTGAGAGTTGCATTGCAAAAATACATTCAGTGGAAACAAAGTCAAATAATGGATATGAGAAACTTGAGTCTAAAAAAGATGATGAGATGGAGGAGTCAGATGGTCAAATGCATTAAGATAAATTAGTCCGAACTGAAGCACCCGTACCACCATTCATAGAAAAACCACCAACATTAGAGCTTAAGCCTTTACCTACACATCTCAAATATATGTTTCTAGGTGAAGTTAAATGTTACAAAATCATCTCTAATTAATTAAATGAGAAAAAAGAAAGTAAGGTGGTAGCAATTATAAGAAAGAAAATGAAAGCCATCGAATGGCAAATTTATGATATTCAAGGTATAAGCCCAAATGTTTACATGCACTGAATAAACCTCAAGGAAGGATGTACAACAATAAAGGAGCATAAACAAAGGTTGAACTCTAATATGAAAGAGTTGGTCAAAAAGGAAATAATCAAACTCCTAGATGTAAGGACAATTTATCCCATCTTCGATAGTAAATGGATCAGTTCAGTACAATGTGTACCTAAAAAGGAGGAATGATAGTAATAAAAAGTGAGAGTGGAGAAGTAATTTCAACAAGAATGGTCATAGGATGGAGAGTGTGTATAGATTGTCACAAACTAAACTCAATGACTAAGAAAGATCATTTTCCTCTCCTACCCATAAACCGTGTAACACACCACTCTTATAGAGCATATACCCAAACATACTGATGAATATTCGAGAACATACTCTACGAGGATGGCATGTTAAGATAATCAGTCAACTCGTTGCAAAATTTTGCAAGCATCAAACACATATTAAGTAAACCAATGATCATTTTTGGTCCATTTTATAATAAACATCTCCAATCACAAATGTTATTACACTTTACAATTTATAAAAGCATTGTACAACATTTGACAAATACAATTATCACTGAAACATTTCAAGGTACAACTGATCCCAGGTTAGCTTATGTCCAATGCAGTAGCTATACTCCAATTAGTCTAACTAGATCTCTTTTGAGCCTGAAAATTCAACGATGTAATTTTGGTGAGTTTTATGAACTCAGTAAGTGAATCATCCTTAATGTGCTCACTCATAATAATAAACATATCAAAACCAATTTCACCTTATATCTCAACTCAATTATACATCATGAATATCACACATTTCACATACTCATTTCATAATAATCTGATCATTTTTTTAATCATTCATAACATCACAATTCAGCAAATTCATATAATCTTTCACATAACACATATATGTGTATAAATGTAAATGCGCATGACTCATTTTCGTTGTTACTTTGTTATGATCGAATGCCTTCATAATTCTTCCATATCGGTTGTGGATATTAGGCTCATTGATAACTGTTCTATATCTGTTGTGGATATCGAACTCCTTTTAATATTGAACTTATGGCTCTTTATACACATTTTCTGAGCTTTAAGTTCTTTTTCACTAGCATCTCCAGTTACAACTTCCTTTATCTAATCATGCATTTTAATGTAATGAGATGCATCATTTCACATTATATGCTATCAATCACTTTCATTCAGTATACACATTCACTTTTCACATTTTCATTGGACCTAAGTCCGACATCCAACATATTTGTTGAGTACACATATTTCTTTCAGATTCACATTCAATTATAATCACTCCCAATACAATCTCATTTATCAAACTCCTCGGACTATCAATGTCTAGAATCATCATATTCACATCAATAGCATTACAATAATAGAAATTTAAAAAAATATAAATCAATCCTAGTGAGAACATCTAGGTTGACTCATAATACGCTCCAGATTAGTCATTGCCTTCATGATCCAGAAATGTCTGAATGATGATGTTCAATCTTGTTTATCTATCTTCAAGTAATGCATATATTGTACACACATTACTAATTTGATCAATCACATAAGTAATCAATCATACACATATGTATATGTATTATGTACAATGTATGCTTAATTGACTATTTTGGGTATGTATCCTTAAACACTAGTCATGATCATTCAAACCATTATAGTTTATTTATGTCTGGTTTGCACTTATGTTTATATCTCAAGAAACTTGCTCATTCTAATATCATCAATCATTCATTCATCAATGTTATTCTAGCATTATATGATCACACAATATCAAAATTCTCATTCATTATTTCTTAACACACCTTACTGTTTTCTTCAGATCACAATTTTATCCTTAAGAACACCCTTATTCCTATATCATTCATAATTTTCCAGATTTATAAACATTTTTATCAACCGTTCTTCCTTAGTTACAACCTCAATTATCAATCTAAACGTATCAAACACTCTTTTTCAACCTTAAACTAGGTTCATTTTCTGCCTCATTCAAGTCTAAATGTACCATACAAAAGTACCTTATCATTAGTTATTTCAAACATCAATTAAAAGACAAGAATTCTTGTATAAAGCCTTTCCTACGATCATAAAGGCCATCCCACAATCGTGGGATGTGTCATCCAAACATCCTTGTATGTGGAGGCATTCCCACGATTGTGGGTTATGTTATCTGACAATTTGAGCCACTTTCTCCTTTCAATTTTCCAGATTTAAACCTCTATATACTATATCCAACACATCTTATACATAGTTCATCATTTCTACTTTATTTTTTCATCAGTTTTACCTCCATTTCAACTCAAAAACATCCATACTACAATTCATAAACTATTATTGATAATTTATACCAAAAATAAAACATCAAACTTATTCATTTCTTCATCAACATACAGTACTCATCAAACACCATTAATATGATCAATTCATCTCAAAATATCCTCATAAATGCTTCTATTTAAAACAAACCATGAAGAACCATATCTTACTTACTTTTTTAACTCCAAGTTCTTCACAAATCATCAAATAACCCTTGCTCCTCCACTTACACAATCATCATTTTTTAAGGTGGAATAAGCTAGGTTTTTATCAACATGAAGAAAATGACAAAGTGTTAAAGTGGTAAGGTGAAGGATGATACAAAAGCTCAACGTTGATGGTTAGGTTATGAGAATATCGTGAATGAGAGAAGAAGAAGAAGATAAGAGCTTGTAGCAAAAGTAACAAACGAAAGATGATCTTCTATGGGTACATAGTAAGATAGGTGAATGGTGAGTATATGGTGGGTGTCATGACACTTATAGCAAAAGTAACAAATGAAAGATGATCTTCTATAGGTATATGTAGTAAGATAGGTGGGTGGTGAGTATATGGTGAGTGTCATGACATATGTAATGACATTTGTCGATTTAAGAACCAAGTTAAATATCCTCTAATTGAGGTACCTAATGTCATTTAATAATCAGTCCATTTGTCAACCAATTATCTATGTCACTTGTCAGTAATCCTAATACCACTTGTTAATTATTTCTATTGCCATATGTCAATTATTTCTACTACCATTTATCAATTGTCTCGCCACTTGGCATTTTTCTAGTCCAAAAATACACATTAATTCATAAAACTTTCAATCATACCAATAAATTCCAATTTACTAATTACAAACCATCAATTCTTGTCATTAGTAAACCAAAGTATAAGACATTCAAAATACACATTCATATCTCATTCATTATGCTCAGTCATTTATTACATTCATTTTAGCTTTTATACCCCGAAATATGTCAGCTGAGTGCAATTTGTCTATCTCACAATTAATATGTGTATGCTAATATTATGCATTTGAACATAATTATGAAATCATGTCATAGATGTACCAATTTTGTTTTATATGATACCACTCATGTGACTCATTAGTCTATCACTTTAAATCTCTCAATAACTTGAGATACATAATACTACATATCAGATGATAGAAAGGGTGATTAGTTATTCATTTTATTGCTTCCTAGATGGATATTCGAGAGATAATCAGTCCTTCATCTACCCCAATGATCAAGAAAATACCACATTCACTTGCCCTTATGGTACCTTCGCATATAGACGGATGCCTTTTAGACTATGCAATGCCCTAACTACATTTCAAAAATGTATGATGTCTATGTTCACCGATATGATCAAAGATATAATGGAGGTGTTCATGGATGATTTTTCAATTTTTGGAGACTCTTTTGCAATGTGTTTAAGCAATTTGGACAAAGTTCTTTAAAGATGTGAACAGTCACATTTGGTGTTGAATTCGGAGAAATGCCATTTTATGGTGCAAAAGGGAATAGTGTTAGGGCATCAAATCTCACACCGAGAATTTAAAGTCAGTAGAACAAAAAAATGAGTTATAGAGAAACTTCCATCACCAAGCAATGTAAAAGATGTGCGAGGATTCTTAGGTCATGCAAGATTTTATTGTCGATTTATCAAAGACTTCTCACAAATTGCAAGACTTTTGACAAACTTATTATTCAAGGTTATGCCCTTTCTGTTTCATGACAAATGTATGTCTACCTTCAACAAACTAAAGAAGGCATTATTATCATCATCAATTCTATCACCACTAGACTAGACCCTTCCATTTGAAGCTATGTGCGATGAAAGCGACCAAGTTATAGGTTGTGCATTGGGCTAAAAGAAAGATAAAAGCATATGATCTACTATGCCAGCAAGACCCTTGCAGAACCTTAGCTTAATTACACCACTACAGAAAAGGAATTACTTGCAGTAGTGTACACATGAGATAAATTTTGACCATACCTTTTGAGATCAAAGATAATCATATTCACTGATCACGAGGCACTAAAATACATTTTCAATAAAAAGGATGCAAAACCAAGGGCCATTCGATGGGTGTTACATTTACAGAAATTTGATATAGAAGTGAGAGATAAAAAGGGGAGAAAAAAATATGATTGCAGAATTGTCTAGATTAGAAGGAAGGGAATGCAAGCCAAGCTAAGATATTAATGAAAATTTCGTAATTAAACCCTGATTATACTCGAAAGTTTGGCTACACTATGGTTTGTCGATATCACAAATTATGTTGCCAGTGGTAAACTTCCTTTTGATTTATCTTACTAAAAACGAAAGAAATTCCTACGTGATTGTAACCAATATCTATAAGATGAGCCAATTTTATATAGAACATGTGTTGAAGAGTTAATGTGATGATGTCTTCCGGGGGAGGAAATGCTAGACATCTTAAAGCAATGTCATGAAGGTAAATATGCTAGACATTATGGAGCTAACAAAATGGTAGCTCGGATACTCATAAGTGAATTTTATTGGCTACAATTTTTGAAGGATGTTTAAACTTTCATGGCATAATGCAATCTATGCTAGAGAGTAGATAACATCTCCAAAAGAGATAAAATGCTTTTATCCAACATTTTCGAAGTGGAAGTCTTCGATGTATGGGGCATCGACTTTATAAGTCCTTTCCCATTTTCAATGGTAAACATATACATTTTAGTGGTGGTGGATTATGCCTCACGTTGGGCTGAAGCAGTGGCATCTCCAACAAATGATGAAAAGGCAGTGGAAAAGTTCATCAAATGGTTATTCAATCGGTTTGGAGTGCCACGTACAATAATAAGTGATAGAGGTACATATTTCTACAACAGGTCTTTTGATGCCCTCTTAAAAGGATATTGAGTGCCCCACCATGTTGCTACACTTTACCATCTGCAAAGTAGTGGCCAAGTGGAAGTTATCAACTAGGAGCTTAAACGAATTTTGGAAAAGACGGTGAACAGCTCCAAGAAGGATTGGACAACAAAGCTAGACGAAGTCTTATGGGCTTATAGTACTACTTTCAAAACACCTATCGGAATAACTCCTTATAGGCTTGTATACGAAAAGGCTTGTCATTTGTCGGTCAAACTAGAACATCGGGCGTACTGGGTGATAAAAGAATTAAATTTTATTGGCAGACAAAAAGCAATTTCTGTAATTAAAAGAATGTTCACAGGTTCCAATATGAAAAAGTTTTAATAATAAACCTAGATATTTTCACAAGCACACGAGTCATTTGCTTAGTACCTAAGGTGTCGATCCCACCAGGAGGGTTAATCTAATCCTAAAATCTAAGGTTAAACAATTCACAATAACTCAAAATGAACAATACTAAAACATGAAATTATTTCAATCACATAATCAATTCCAAAAATCAAATTTGAAAATATAGACAAAGTAACAGATGCAGCATCAAATCAAGAATCAACCTAAAAACTACCAATTGAGAGAAAGGGAAATTTTATTTGATGTTAATGAAAACATAATTCATTATGAATTTAATGGATTACCAGTTCTAAACTGTCCTAGAGTTGATTACTCTCGCACAAGTCATAAACATTAACCTTAATTATTAACCCTAATCAGATTATGGGAATCGGAATCTCTCGATTCACAATTTATCCAAAACTTAAATTAGATCTTAAGTTATCCAAAAACTGCCAAAAACCTATAAAAGATCTCTCTTTATACAAATTACCGATTTGATTTAATTCTTGCTCTATTAAATTACCTAACTCTTGTTAGCCTAATTTAATGATTTTCACTCAGTTCACCCTCTTATTTTATCACTGAATTATGAAGTGTAGAATTTAAATCATAAGAAATCCAATTAAATGCAACTATCAAATTTCATTAATATCAATGATAAAATATCCTGAAAGTGAGTTTAGAGAATTCTCAACATTCGACAATCCTATTCTTAATAGTTATGCCAACTATATACATCAAGAAAATTGAAAATAAAATCAAAAAATGCAATTGGAACAAGTGATGGGGGCAGTAACAATAGGAAACCTCCTATTCTGGGAAGTACTTCATGAAGGCTTCTTCTCCAAGTCTCTCTTCCTTTGTTTATTTCTCAATCTCTCGATAAAACTGTCTAGGGTTTCGAAATTGTGGCTGATTCAAAAGCTTCCTCTCTCGTGTTCTTCTTGTTTTTTAAATAACTTGGAAGCCCTAAGGTTTTTTGGGGTCAAAATGGTCCAAAAAATCCCTCGAAACTTGATGTTTTCACTTTTTTCCGCATCTGCACAATGCAGGCCACGATCGTGGCCCTACATGCCACGATCGTAGCCTACATCCAACCCTTTTTGTCACAATCATGGAAATCCTATTGCATAGTCTTCTGTCACGATCGTGGCCCATATGTGACGTTCGTGACTGGCTCCCATGTTTCTGTCATGATCATGGGCCATTGTTTTAGCCAAAAGTCTCTAAAACTTCTCCGTTCTTCGATGTTGACCCTGAATTACTAACAAACACATCAAGGTATCTCAAAAATATCATATTTAAGCTCAAAGACTTATACTACCCATAAAAACACTTAATCACACAAATTAACATAATTCTAACCTAAACACACACTAAACAATAAAATTAGAATTTAATACATAATAAACTAAGCCCTAAAACATGATGTAAATCATACTTATCAACATCCTTACACTTAAACGTTTGCTTGTCCTCAAGTAAACAAAATAGCAAACACATAAAAAAAACCAGACAACACACAATGCAGAAATGAGACAATGGCTTCAACTTCATTAAATAAATTTAACTTTAAACAAAATCTTCAAGTTATATCAAATCATTAACATGCAAAATCTACGTCTAGGGACTTTGAACTAAATATGCAAATTAATCCAGATCCAAGTGTTAATTTATTTACCCTTTTCAATTGCACACACACATTAATAATTCTTTGGTCAATCTTACTTTGTAACTACTCCTAAGTACATTTTTATGAAAAGTCAAGCTATTACAAGTTTGGTAGGTTTTTATTAAGAACATACTTTTTTTTATTTAATCAAGGATCTATCCTTTTACTCAGAGGAAAACATTGGTGATGAACGTCGATCTAGTTACTTGACTAATTCATTTTTGTTAAATTGCTTGGTTGAAACATCATTATAGCTTTTTAACACGGAGGCACACATTTGTGATGCATGTTAAACAGGTTACTCAGTTATATCACTTTTTCAACTGGTTACTAGCTCTATTCATAACCTAAAGGCCAGTGAAATAATTATTTATTTAGCAATTTCTTTATTTACCTACCTTGTTGTTCTAGCTCCTCACTTCTATGAAAAAATACCAGTTAAGCTACTTAAGTTGAAAGGCATCAAATTATGAATGAATGTGACAATTTAAAGGGTGATAAACCTACACTAAATCCTAATTAAGTTGTATGTTTATCTAAAGAAAACTCAATTCACTAATTTTGCAAGCTAATGATTCTCTACAGCTTAATAGACTATGTTGAAAATTAAATCAATTCGAATCCATCTAAGCCATTAATAAATTCACACAGTTCATAAAATGCAACCTAAAAACTTTCATACAATATGCAAAATCACTTTCAAAGAAAAAACACACAACCCCCCCTACACTTGAACAACATATTGTCCTCAATGTGAGAAGGGGACAAACAAACACATAAAAGAAAGAAAAAAATATAACTGAAAGTAAAACAAAAACTAAATTAAAGACTAAATAGACAAAGAAAATGGGTTAGAAAAAAATCTCACAGAGATAGAGATGGAGATGGTGTTGGAGGGGGCAATTAAATGCCCTAAGCCTCAAAATATTTATGGACCTAATAGATATCTCGGCTCTAGTGTCATTGTGTTCGAGCCATCTCCTTCATCATTCTAGTGTTCTTCGCAAGTATCTTGTTGTTTTTGGAGATTGCATCCAGGACTTTCTTCCAGCCTTGGTCTTCTACTTCTATTTCCTCCTTAGACTCTTCACTAGTTGCGTCCTCTTCTGCCTATTAAGGTGACGCTGAACTCAAACTCTCCTAATCGGCCCTAATCTTAACACGTGTCTTTTAGCTAATATCCCTAAGTTCCATGTTGTGGGAATGAAGGATTTCAGCCTACCATAAATGGTGTTGATCTAGGAAGTCAAGGAGATGGACAGTTAACTCGCTATACTCCACATCATAATATTCAGCAACGACAGAAACTAGGTACCCCATACCTAAATTAATGCTCCTCTTGCACAGAGTTGCAACAATAGCATGCAGCACATCTGTGGATGTGCACACCAGAATGTTGTGATTAATGCACCACAACATAAAGAATTCCTTTGCAGAACACTTGTTGTTTTCTGATTTATCAAAAACTAGCTAGCACATACATTTGTGCAGCAATAAGTGTTCGTGGGTCCTTATTATTAGGGATGTCAATGTGTCGTGCTGAACCGGCCCGACTTGACCATGGACTGACCACAACCAGCCTGGCCCATCATTTGTTTTCTTAATAAAACTTCCAAAATGATGTCGTTCGAAAAAATGGTCAGGCCACTGGCCAAGCTAGGCATGGTCAGGGCCAACTTATGGCCAGGTCAACTTGGGTCAAAAAACATTCCTTCTTATTATGATGGTATGGGCATTTTAGGCATGAAACGTTCCGATAATGAGAAGGATAAAAATCATCATGATGTTCGACAATGGAGGATTCAGGGAACCTACACATATCATACATGATTTTGATGTTTAGCTCATAGGGTTGTCCTTGCAACATAAACCACATTTCTTTGGGGTTCCTAGGTTCATAGGTAAGGGACGTGAAAAATTCCAAAGTGATCTCCTAATAGACAGGAAATTGGAAATATGTAAATTTGGCCCACTGGATTCATTCAGCTAAGTTCTCTACCCTATCAAGCAATTCTAACCTATCGAACGTTTCGAAATCAAAATATTTGGGGACTACAATTTATCTAGAATTGAGGGATCGAAAATAAATACCTTCCTCTTTTGTGTAGATCAGGAAGGGTTATCCAAAATTTGATGCTCTGTTACTTCTCCCTTGTCCTGCTATTTGGTTTCATCTCATTGATTGGCCATGCCTGGCTGATTGTTTAATGCGCGGTATATTTGCTTATGAATAGGTAGAGTTTGGAAGAAAATTGGAGGTTTGACATTTTTTGAAAAGATATGTGAGAGCGTTTATAAGTTTAAATCTAGAGAGATAAAGTAAAAGTGAAAGTGAATGCAAAAGTGAAGTTAGAAATGAAGCAAAAGTAAATTTTCCATTAAAAATTAAATATTTCCCTCTTCTGCCTAGTCGTAAGCCATAACCATGGGCTGCAGTTTTCCACCAATTGTTCTTTTTCTCTTATTTTGTTCTTTTCACAATTTCTTTGAAATCACTTGTTAATTCTTTTGTGGTCCTTTCACATCTCTTTATGTACTTGATTGATCATCCAATTTATTTCGAAATCCTATTGCTTTTTGATTTTGTTTGGAAATAAAATAATCTTAACTATAGAATTCAAACTTTCTAACAAAAACAATCAATGGAAATAAAATTCCATAGATTGCCTCCCATGCAGCACTTCTTTTAATGTTTGGTAGCTTGACGCTCTTTGTTGGCTCACAGGGGTTCAAATGATTGGTGCAATGGTAGTGCAGTCACTAATCTCATAATCTGCACCTGACCTACCGTGCTACGAGTTTTACCTTCCTGTGATTCTCCTTTCCTCGCCTTCTTTTACATGATCTCTTCTTACTAAATACAATTCGAGGATCCTTGATATCATCACATTCTCCTTGAGGTTCGGTTTCCTTGATATTCGTTGGAGATAACGGAGAATTGTAGTCTTTCCTTGACACCTTAAAGGTTATTTGCTCCTTTCTTACCCTCAGAGTTAGTCCACCCCTATCAACGTCAATTATTGAGAGAGCAGTGGCCAGGAACGGTTGTCCAAGAACTACAAGGAATTTCATGTCTTCTCTAATGTCTAATATATAAAATTATGTGGGACAGGTAAATTTATCAAATTGTACATGCACGTCTTTAATAATACCCTTAGGTTTATGAATTGTTCTATCAGCTGTCATTACTAATGTCTTTGTGGGTACTAACTTTCTTAACCCCAACTTCTGACCAAAGGTGTAGGGCATCATGTTGACACTCACTCCCAAATCTGCAAATGCCCTGTATATAATGACTCCATTGATATTGCAAGGAATATAAAAGTACCCTAGGTCCTCTTTCTTCTGTGATATGTTGGGGTTTTCTTCCGATATTCTCTCCTTAACCTTCTTCTTGACGGATTCCTTTAATTTGAGCTTCATTTGTAGTTGATCCATGTTAATGGACATTTTGTATTAAATTCTGATACATAATTTGCTAAACTCTTGTCCATTTAATATTTAAATTGCACTAATTGAGAGTTATTTTTGTTGTAATTTC
>JAOSBN010152606.1:0-23567 GCA_027563595.1 Erythroxylum suave | reverse complement strand
AACATACATATGTTGTAAATATGAAAAATAAAATAAAAAGTTTATAATTTATTAATTTTAAAAATAAAATAACAAAATTTAAAAGTTATTTTTAAAAATTGAAAAAGTTATTAATATGGCGGGCCAAAAACAGCCTGCAAGCGGCCCGTGGCCCGGACAAGCTAGAAGGGCTAGGCCATGGGCCTCACCGCCGGGCCAGAAATGGCCCGCGGGCCGTTTCGGCTTGCATGAGCCTAGCCGTGGGTCGAAATGGCCCGCGCTCACTATTTTAATGGGCCGGGCCGGGCCATCGCCAGTCTAGGCCCGACCCGGCCCATTGACATCCCTAAACATGCCATGACCCACCCGATGAAGAGAGTTGGAAAACCCATCCCAATCATCATTGCTTCCAAAAATTGCCATTCAATTGTGTCGTAGGCGTTAGTAAGATCCAGTTTAATCATACATCTAGGTGAGATGTGTTTTCGTGTGTAGCCCCTAACCAGTTCTTGTGCCAGAAATATATTATCATGCATATTATGCCCTGGAATAAATGCTGCTTGGGTGGAATCCACCACTTTCCCAATCGCCCTGGTCATGCGACTAGTCAATATTTTGGAGATCACCTTAGAAATGACATTCATGCAAGCAATAGGATGAAAATCGGATGCTGTCCTATCATTCTTTTTCTTTGGGATGAGACACACGATAGTATGATTCAATTGCTTCAATAATTTCTTGAAGTAAAAAATTAATGTACTGCTTCCCGAAGATCATGCCCTATAACTGCCCACTGTGCTTTAAAGAAGGTTGAGGAATAGCCATCCGAACCGGGGGCTTTGTCATTTCCAATATCCCGCAGAGCCAATTTAATTTCAGCATCCATAACTGGTGTAACCAATCCCACCCGATCTTCTTCAGTTAAACAAGCACCAAAACTCAGCACCGAATGATCAATACACTGAACAGAGGTGGAGGAGCCTAGCAACTGTTGATAAAATTGAAGGAATTCTGAAGTAACTTCCGTCAGTGAGCGAGTTCTAGACCCATCTATTTTGACAAGGTGAGGGATAGCATTTTGCAACCCACGTTTCTGCACCATGGCATGAAAGTAAGACGTGCTCCTATCGACTTCATGAAGATGCTGACATTTGGCTTTTTGCTGAAAAAACATTCTCTCCGCATCCATTAGAAAGGTAGCTGACTTACGCTTTTCGGCTACTTCTTGGTGTAGGGCAGGATCAGTCGGTCTAGTTAATGAGAGTGTGTAGGCCTGTTGGAATTCTTCAGTAGCTCTTTTTGCCTTCACCGAAATGTGAGCATAGTCTTCATTATTAAGCAATTTCAAGGGGAGCTTAAGTGCCTTCAATTTCTGACATAGTATATACTGCTTAGTGCCCTCCACATACATATCCCAACTATAATCAAGAATGGCCTAAAAGGAAGGATGATGCAGCCACATGTTGTAAAATTTAAACGGTTTCCTGCCTTGAAAAGCCAACTAATCATACTCGACAACTATAGGACAGTGATCCGATGCTGGTAACATGCTAAGGAACTGAGCTGTACATGCTAAGCCTTCGGTATTCCAAGCTGAATTAATTAACACTCTATCTAGTTTTGCCCAAAGGTGGTTTTTATGCCAGGTGTAATACTCCCTAAATGAAGGTGCATCAGCCAGGCCAAGGGTGATCCGAAAATCTAGCAAATCTTTCATTAAGTAAGCAGAGGGTGCATTTCAGCCAATTCGCTCCTGAGCAGCACACACACAATTGAAGTCACCCAAGATACACCAAGGCAAGTTGAGTGCCAAACCTAGGCTCATCAAACACTGCCACACTTCTCCGCGCTTAGGGACATTATATAGGCCGTAAACAAAGGAAACATAGAACATTTTCTGAGTAGTGAGAACAAACTGTTCCCCAATGGCTTCCACTTAAAAACAGAAAAATGTGTCTATAATACCACCATTTGCCCACCATCAATCACGTCAAAATTATGACAAACTTGCCAGCCATCAAAACAATTTTGCATAAACCTCTACAACCCTAACTTCGTAAACTTTGTTTCTAACAAACCAACAATTTGGCAATGGTGTTAGTGGATGAGTTTACCAACACTAACTTGCCTCGAGGCCTTATTAAGACCCCAAACATTCCAACAAAAAAATTTCATATCGCAGGGGAGAAGGGTTTACCTCCTCCTACTTTTTTCAGATTGTTAACCACCCCTTTTCCTTTCTCCTTCTTTGTCTCCCCTTGAGTTTCCTGAGATACTACCCCCCTTTCACTGGTTTGATAAACGACTGATCCTTGTCCCCTTTTGCCTGAGAAGTGCTGGATGTGCCAAAACTAGAATTCTCCTTTTGTCGGATCTGAGTTGTACCCGAGCCCTCTGTCTCCTTACTACCAATATTACCCTGGTCAAACGGTTTAATGCCATCGGAAGCCCCTACCAAAGGTCCACTGCGCATAGTCCCTAAAACCTGAGAGGAGTGACCCTGAAGCATGGTCGAATTCTGACTGTGAACCCCACTCTTACCAGGAATTTCAAACCCTTTCAGATTTATAGTGATCAGAGGACTTGTGACCTACCTTATATTGTGATTACTTATGGGGGGTGCTGAACCCAAGTTCCTACTAACGTTGGACTCCACTGCCTTGGTAACCCCCTGTCCTCCAATAAACCTTTCAGGACATTTGGCACCCTGAGTAGAGGTCTGAGGTCCCTGTTCTCCATAGGCAGAGGTTACAGTAGTTTGAGCCTTAGCTAGAGGAGGTGCCTTGTTAGGTTCATCTGCTGATTCTTTCCGTCCACTTTTACAGGTGAAAGGTGAATGGCCAAACTTCTTACAAGCATAACAATAACTTGGGAAGGTTTCATAAATAACATGCTGAGTATATCTTTCTCCAGACGGTAATTGCACATTAAAATTCAATATTGGCTGTTTACCCACATTCACCTCTACTAACAACCGAACATAGCCAATTCGAGCTTTGGTATTGGTAACTTGGTCAGTGCAGAGCGGAGTGCCAAGGATAGAGCCCAGCCTAGATAACCCTATTTCTGTCCAAAGCTCTAAAGGGACATTTGGGAGTTGAATCTAGATGGGGACATGCATAAAGTCCTTGGAGTCAAAGCAGAAACCTGGGGAGAGTTTCTTTAAAAGCAACAATTTTCCATACAGTAGGTAAGGACCTCCGGCCAGCACGGATGTTCTATCCTCTTCAGAATCAAATTGAAACACAAGCCAACCTCTAGCATGGGTAAGAATTCGACACTAGACTCCCCACTTTCCCTTCAAGTCTTCTACTGCTTTCATACCCGGAAACTTCCCAGTAAAACATTTAACAAGACAGAAGCCCCATTCTTTTTTAAGAAATCCAACATCAGTAGCTTCAATGGTAACCTCCTCAGCATTTACTGGTAGAGCGTGCAGAGGCATACCTTTGGAAGGGTCTCGGTTGTGGCTAAACAGGCTAGCAAAGGTTGGTTTAGGGGTTGAGGAAATGGGTGGCCAGGCTCCGTGGGTACCCTATTGCTGGGGGAGAGGCGTAGGGCCAATCGGATTCACAACCAAGTTTTGGGTAGTTTCAGCCTCCTCTAGACTGTCCTCAGCTTCACTTGGATCCCCCTCTATCTCTTCCCAATCAAATTCTCCACCAGGTACATCATTAGTTTCAGTAATCTCATCAGAAGTGGATGCTACGTCATCCCCCTTCTGATGAGTCCACAAAGAAGGGGTCACAAAGAGCGTACCTAGCCTAACCGTAGGCGGGGTTGGTCCCTTGGCATCTTGGGAAGGTTTGCCCATGGGGTGTGGACTTGGAGCGCCTTCGACATTGGTCCCTAAAGGTAGAGTTTGCAGGCCCTTGAAAAAATCATTGGTTTTGTTTTTCCTTTTTTTTGCAGGCCCTAAAGACAGAGTTCGTAAGTGGCTCTTTTTTTTTTTTTTGGTAAAATGTAAATATATTATACCAAAATGAATGTATATACACGGTCCAAAGGGCATACCCTGACCTCTAAGCAGACTAACCCAAAATTGGGTAAAATCTGAAGTAAAAGAAACTTACAAGTTCGAGGGCCTCTAGCCCCAATACACCTAAGAGAAAAGTGCCACAACTCTATAACACACCAAAAGGAGGTTAGGCAAGCCAAACAATACATAAAATTAAATTAAAAAGAAACAAAGAGGAGAATAATGAATAGGAGAGTACTAGGTAAATGGCCTGGTAATAACCTATGCACTTCTTCGCTAAGACAAAAGAGATCCACAGCCCCAATACACCTAAAACCAATTACCAATACTCCCAAGTCAAAGGGAGGCTAGGCAAACAAAAAGACAGTAGAGGAGAATGATGAATAGAGAAGTACTAGGAGATTGGCGTAGTAATAATCTATTCTCTTCTCCTCACTAACAGTTAATGTTCAACTAAACAGTAACACCCTTTTATGAACAGTAACACGCCAAGATGAATAGTACACTGATGTTGCAGTATTCCAGTAAGTGTGATAAAATCGCCAAGCCAATAGTGAACCAATGAAAGGAACTTCAGTCAACAATGGTGAGAAAAAAACCCACATTGCTGTATTAGTGAAGCACAGATACGGTAGGAGAGCAGAAAGTCAGATACGCAAGCACGTGAGTCAGCAACTTAGGCAGTGCCATGCAGAAATGTAGTCACACAACGTACACCACAAATTAGGGAGCACGTCCAACATTTAAACACATCAAGCAGGAAGGGATTAAATTGAAAGAAGCATTGGAAGCTTGCAATCAGGAGTGGGCAGATACAATAAAATTTGCCCAGTACAGGATTTTAACTCCACTGCAGGGGGCCCCGAATATCGTAGGAATTCCAGGCCTGGGAGACACCTGCAAAATGAACAAACGTTAGGATAATCCATGCAGCCCTTGTGCCCGCCAACCTCAAACCAAAAGAAGCACCCCGCCAATGGTCAACCACGATTTAGTACCCGTCCCCTAAGAAGTCCGCAACTAACCATCTATCTAGGATAACCATCAGTCTAGAATTCCCTTCCACCAATACCCCCTCAACCCTCAGAACATGATAGACACAAATCAGGAACATCAGGCTACAAGCACACCAATAAAACAAGCAAAAGGCGAGGAGGGTGCTCAACATTAACACCCACAGGAACACTCGCCATCCCTATTCTTCATCTGGACGTCTCAACCCCCAACCACCACATCAGCTCTCTATGGTAAGCACCACCATCCCTGTATGCTCAAGGAAAAAGAAAGCACACTACCAGTTTCCACAGCCAAACCATCAAAGGAAGAAGGCAATTAACAGCAAAAATGTCCCAAAAATTAAACAATAGAGCAGGATGAATAATCCACCGAGGGAGTATCTAGGTAGAGTGTCCCTAGCTATTCCCCACTAGCACCACACTGATCAGCCAGCAGTTAGTATTCAGGGGCACAACAGGCGCATACCAAAGGACCACAATCAAAAGGAGAAACAATCCGCCGGGTATAACCGATAGAGGATCTTGTAAGTGGTAACTTTGATTTTCTAGATTACATCCGTGCTAGTCAATGGTGCAGCATCTAAAGTAACAGCATTGCGAACCTTCCAAATCTGGTACACTGTACAAAGAAGTGCAAGTTTATCCGCTTTACTTTTGAGAAGGGCTCCCCGGTAGTCTTTGCGAATCCATTTAATTGAACTCAGTAAGGAAGTCATAGCTCGTGGCAAGCCCAGCCATAGTTTAATAGCCATCCACACCGTCCTTGAGAAGGAACAGTGAAAAAATAAATGGGCCCCTGTTTCCGGATCCGAGTTGCATAGCTTACACGTGCGATCCAAATCGAGGAAGAGAAGATTGTCTTTGGTAGGCAGTCGATTGCGCATGCCAAGCCACATAATAAATGGGAACTTCGGTGGGATGTAAGCCTTCCAGATGAAAGACATCCAAGGCCGTGGGGGATGATGAACCCGCAATAAGTCATAGACTTGGTGTGAGGATAAAACCCCATTTGTACAAAGTCTCTCCAACCCGTAACCACATCACTACGTCCTCCCAATTTAGCTACTAAAGTGTCCCTAATCATAGCAAGTTTCTTCATCAAAGGGGAATCACGAGGGTGAGTAGTCCAATCCCAAATACTTACACCTCGCAAATACGTCCCATGCATCCATTTGACCCATAAGGAATTGGCTTCAACGTGAATATTCCACAGGACTCGGGCAAGCAAGGCTGAGTTCCAAATTTTCCAATTTTTGAGCCCTAATCCCCTTTCCTCATGAGGCATACAAATAGAATCCCACGCCACCTTGTAATGCTTTCCACCCCAGACAAAGAGACGGCACAAGGAGATGATTTTATCAAGTAGGACAGTTGGAATGGGGAACGCCTGGAACCAGAAAGATAAGACACCTTGAACTATCGAGCTCACAAGTTCCACTCTCCCTGCATATGACAAGCTTTTGCCAGCCCAAGCATTAAGATAAGATTCAATCGAAGTCAACAATCCCGAGAATTGAGCAATAGAGATTTTGATGGAAGCCGCCAATGGAATACCCAGGTACCGGACTGGGAAGTCACCCACCCGATAGTCCACCATTTGTAGGATTGAATCCCGCTCATATCCCCAGACTCCACCAAGATAAATACTAGATTTTGCGGGGCTAACCTGCAAACTAGTGACCTCACCAAATTCTTGTAAGGCATCAAGTAAAATACAAATAGAAAGGTAGTCACCTCGGGAGAACAACTTGAGATCATCCGCAAATGCAAAATGGGTGATACCCGTGGTCTTACACCTCGGATGAAAATTAAACACCGGATCCTGAGTCTTGATTCGAAGGACATGGGAGAGGTACTCCAAACAAAGCAAGAAGAGTATAGGGGACATAGGGTCCCCTTGGCGTAAACCTCGCCGTCCCTTAAACAACCCATGGAGTTCACCATTGATTACCACAAAATAGGAGGCAGTTGTAACACACTCTAGGATCCACTGAATGAACTGATCCGGGAAAGCCAGCCCATGGAGCATTTCTCCCAAAAACTCCCATGAAATTGTGTCATAAGCCCGAGTCAAATCAATTTTGAGCATACATCGAGGAGAGATCCTTTTCCTACTATAGCCCCTAACCAGTTCCTGGGCAAGAAAGATATTATCAAGCATACTCCGCCCCGGTACAAACGCAGCTTGAGCAGGATCAACTAGTGTACCAACCACTGTGGTCAGGCGGGCCATCAAGATCTTCGAGATGATCTTGTAAGTCACATTCAAGCAAGCTATAGGGCGAAAGTCTTGCACTCTGGGAGAGGAAGTTGTTTTGGGAACCAAAGTGAGGAGGGTGTGGTTGATTTGTTTAAGTAAACGCCCACTCACAAAAAATTCAGAGATAGCTGCAATGACTGTCAGACTTATCCTCGCCCATTGGTGTTTAAAGAAGGTCGCAGTGTACCCATCAGGGCTTGGCGCCTTATCATTCCCGATATCAAAGACAGCTCGGCGGATTTCCTCGGGAGTAACAAGTAGGATCAAAGTGTCCGTCATTTCCGTATCCAACAAGGCACCCACACTGATAGTATTCAAGTTCACCGGTGTTCGAGGTCGACTAGAACCAAGAAGGAGCTCATAATGTCGTGTAATGAAAAAAATGACTTCCTCTATAGAAGTGGTTTGGGTACCATCTTCCTTAATGATGTGAGTAATGGAGTTTTGGGTACACCGTTTCCTAGCCACCATGTGAAAGTATTTAGTGCTACGATCAGCCTCCATCAAATGGTTACATTTTGCTTTCTGTTGGTAGAATGACCATTCAGCATCCTGAAGAAAGTTAGCAGCCTGCCTCTTAAGATTCAATACATTTTTCAGCGAACTATCATCAGGATAAGTAAGAGAGGCTCGGTATGCTTGTTGGAATTCGTCCTGGGCCACAACAACCTTATGGGAAATATGTCCAACATCGGAAGAATTCAGAGCTCTGAGGGCTGGCTTAAGAGACTTTAGCCTAGCGCACAACAAATATTGTGCAGTACCCTCATAGTCCACAGCTTATGCATCAGTAGCTATCTGTGAGAACCGTGGGTGTGCAGTCCATATATTGAAAAATTTGAAGGCCTTTCTCCCCCTCTGTCGAGTAATCCCTCTTTTGGTATCTACCACTACAGGGAAGTGATCAGAGTCCGGGCGCATAGATAGAAAGCAAGCAGAACATTGAACGTCTCGTAAGCTCCAGGCTTGGTTGATAAGCACTCGGTCTAGTTTCTCCCGTAACTGATTTTTCTGCTATGTGTAAAATTCCCCAGAAGAGGGGGCATCATCCAAGCCAAGAGAGAGTTGGAATTCCTGTAGATCCTTAAGAAGATAGGCAGAAGGCGGGCGACAGCCTATCCTCTCGTTTGCCACATTCACATAATTAAAGTCTGCAAGAATTAACCAAAGAGCCGAAGGGGATACATCCAAATCAGCCAACGTTCGCCACAGGTTCCTCCGATTAGTAACACTATAGAGACCATAAGCATAAGTCAAATTAACTTCTAATTTTGTAATGTGGCAAGAGAAGTGGCAATGGAGGAATTGATCGCCCTGAGCTAAGAGGCAACTAGAATAGAACTTCGGATCCCATAAGAGGACAATACGGCCTCCACTAATATCAGCCAGGTTGTGATGGTATGCCCACCCAGGGAAGCGATTAACCACCATATTCTGTATTCCCTAGAGGGTTAGCTTCGTTTCTAACAAGCAAACAAGTCTACATTGATGCTGCCTACTTAGAAGGGCAGCAGAGTGTTGTCGTGAGGCTTTATTAAGGCCTCGAACATTCCAGGAAAGAATCTTCATTATTGGGGGTTGGAAGGGCCTCCCCCTCCTTCGCCTCGAATCAAATTCCCTTTTTTCCCACTTTACCCAGCTGAATGGGAGGAGCCCCCCTCCTTCAAAGGTTGAGAAGATGCTGCAATTGCCTTACCCCGATTGGGGGGATTAGCCCTTGGTGGATTCAGGTCCACCTGTTCCTGAGGAAGTTTCCCAGCTCTTCGAGGAGACAAAACAGCAGCACTATCAACTTCCATTGCGTGGAACCATAAGTCGATCATTAGGAGTGAGCTCCGTACTAGAGCTTCCACCCTGTTGGGGTAAATCGGGACCAGCAATGTTTGTGGAAACAATCCTAATGCTAGGGACTACAGGAGCATTGACACCACCCTTTCCAACCGGTTGAGGAACCCCCTGCTTCCTTGTCTGCCTAATGGACCGCTCTCCAGCTCCCTTGCGTGCTCTTGGTGCAGGCTGAACCTGCATGGCCCGACCACCTCCATCAGGCTGGAGAGGGGGGGTGGGGGCGGCAATTTCAGCATTCACTTCAGATCCTCCACTGGCACCATTAACAACCCCTTGATGGTCTTTGCTTAGGACTTTACACTCAAAAGGCGAGTGGCCAAAGCATTTACAAGCATAGCAATATCCCGGAAATGATTCATAAATCACTGATTAAGTATAACGGGAGCCCGAGGGCAGCTTGACTAAGAAGTAGTCAGCAGGGGGTTGGGCCACATTTATCTCCACCAATATACGCGCAAAACCCAGCCTTGTGCCCTCACTAGTAATTCCATCAGTGCAAATGGGTTTTCCAATCCTTGAGGCCAATTTAGAGAGGCCTTGTTTAGTCCAAAGGGCCAAAGGAACATTCCGCAATTGGACCCAAACAGGAACCTCTAAGAAATCCTTAAAAGAAAAGGCAAAATCTTGGGACAAACGCTTGAGAAGTAGAGTTTTTCCAAATAACATGTATGGTCCCCCGAAAAGCACACTAGTGCAGTCATCATCGGAATCAAATTGGAAAATCACCAAACCACGATTATGGGGCAATATCTTACATTTCAACCCCCATTTGAGGATTAAACCCTCCAACGCCTTCATACTCGGAAACCGACCGGTGAAACAACCAACCAAGCAAAAACCCCACAAAGATTCAATATTACCCATATCAGCTACCTCAATTGTAACTTCATCCTCAACCTCCACAAACCGAAGTTTCATGCCCTTCTTCAAATCTCTATTATTACGGAAGAGGCTTGCAAAAGAGGGTTTAGTGGGGGCGGTAGCTGGAGCCTTATCCGCAGCTGAACTAGAGGGAATAGTAGCTGGAGTTGGGACGGGTGGACCAGGATTTTCGAGAGGAAAGGAATTAGCACTTGAAGTTGAATTCGAAGAAGTTGCACTTGTAGTGGAATCAGACCCATTATCAGACCCGCCAGACGTCTCAGACTCCCCATCTGAAGAGGAGGACTCCAAAACATCCCCTACGGTTGGTTGACTAGTTTGGGGATCACTCCCAGCACCTACACCCCCCACAGGCTTGGCTAGAGCAGGGGAAGGAGAATCTTCGTCCGATTTAGTTGGTAGGGGCGGGGGAGAGGCTTTCTTCAAGGCCAAAACACAATCCCTAGTAATGTCTTGACCCTTGAAGGGGGGTTTGGATCTTCTACCCATTGGAGGGCTGAGCCACACCTAAGACCTGCTAGGGACTACTCCAAAATCTGATCCCTCCCACCTGAAGCAATCAACCACCCCTGATGCAAGGAGCCGAAACCAAGGACCACAATATACCCCCAAAGGTGCACTCACTGCCCTCAACGCAGAATAAATCCCTCCACAAAATAGCCCTGGGACTGAGCACAAATTCAACCTCACTGTGCACTACCAATGAGCAAACCAAGGCTGAAGAAACAAACCAATACCCTGAACAACTCACTGCCAAGCCTGAACCAAAGACCACAATGTACCCCCCAAATGGTGCACACACTGCCCACAAAGTAGAATATATGCCCCTACAAAACAGCTCTGGGATTGATCACAAATCACCAATGACAAACCAAGGCTGAAGAACCCTGGGCTTGCTCACCCAATTGAAATCACAGGGAAGCACTCAAGCCAGCAAATTGTCCCCCAAAGAAGTTCAGCCCCTAACTCAAGATATTAGAAGCTAGAACCTTGGACAAAGAGAACCACCTGCAAAGCAAAACACACAGCCCAAGGCAAACCAGACACCAAAGATTTCCCTTCCACCAAAACAGCCACCAAATTTACACCAGCAAACCACCAGGGCAGAACCACTGTAGGAGAACAATGGTGGGCGGAACTCCCCTATCTGGAGTCAGCAGGAAGTGCCCTAACAAAGTATACCACCTGCAAGACAAAACCAGCCAAAGCAAATCCAATATCGAAGGCTATATAGAAAATGGCAGGAGAGGGACACCTTGGAATCAGAGGGGACTTCAGAAATTAGCCAACGCCAAATGAGGGGGAGGCAAGTCAGGCAAGTCAGCACCAAGGAGTCCAGGACACCACAGCTACTTGCGTACCCGTATAGCAATCTGTCCCAATTCAACCAGAGCACACGTAGGGGACAATATGGGTTACCCCCCACTAGGTGGAATACCACTGCAACCACCAACAACTGTCAATCACCACTCCTAAATGAAGGAAACAAATAAAAGGAGGGGCGCCGTCAAGACCGTGGGGAAAAATCCCCAATGTAGCCCAACCCTAGCAGATGCGATGCAAGTGGGAGGCAGGACCAAAGGTAATCAGACTCCCTTGAAGAGATACAACTGCAACACACCCCACAAGAATAGGAGGGCGTCGATACCAACCTACCACAGATAGTTGCGAAAATAGACCTAGGAACGCCCAAGCCCTAACAAAGGGGGATGCAATCGGAAGCACACGAAATGGGGTCACTTGTCGTCGCAAATACCATTATGGCAGACACCAAATCACCGCCAACACTAGGAGAAAGAAAGATGCCAAATTGCTGTGAAGGAGACTTAGGGAAAATCCAAGGGAAAATCACCCAAGCTTGAGAGAAAATCCAAAGTGGCTCTTTCTTTTTTTTTTGGTAAAATGTAAATGTATTATACCAAAAGAATGTATATATACATGGGCCTGTGGGGTATACCTAATCTCAAGAAAATCAGATACTCCAATAAACTCACAAAAGGTGAGGATGACTATAATATCAACTAATCTATTCACCATATCCCCAATACACCCAAGACAAAAGAGCCAAAACGATCGGTAAAGATATCAAGATGAGTTTATGGCGACAAAATAAGGAGGAGACTAGTGAATAGTAAATTACCAGGGAATTGGCATGGTAATATGCTATTCAGGTCTCCCCATACCGCGTATTGTTTCCTATGAACAGTAACTTCGAACAATGAACAGTACCACTGGCGGTTCAACAGTTCGTCTGGCATCTGTATATTATTACAGCAAGACAAAAAACCTTTTCTTCTGCCGCTACTCTTGTTCCATTCATACATGATGCATGCATGCAAGCAGGTACAGGCTACATGTAAACAGTGCCATGCACGGCACTGTTACATGCAACGTAATTCATCCAATGTGCCTGTGTTCCTGCCAACGCCCACAAATGCATAAAATTCACGCATCTACGCCAGGGTCACGAGCGAGGTTTTCAAGGGCATGTGCAGGGGAGTCAAAGGTCAACACTAGCTAATTGTGAGGCAGGTGTATTCGGCATGCATGGGAGCTACAGTACCGTGCAGCGTGAATTGTAGTCTATGTCCATCTTCCAGTAACATTACAAAGGCATCAGACACAGAATGGCAGGAGGTGAACACGCCGGAGGAAGCCAGCCCGCCGACAGTCTTTGATCATCGCAGCGTGCCAACCTCCAATACATCAGAGTAATAGCTACCATGGAAGAGGAACTCCTAGGTTGGTACCTGCAAAATGAACAAACGGTTAGCCTAAAAATCGAGCCTTCCTCCTTAGCTGCAGCGTCAAGGGAGAGGCCAGCAAGGGGCACCGTGCACTGCTAGCCAAGGATCAGCTATAACCACCATCTAGCCTGCCCATCACCGCAGTTTCGGAGTCCTCTTGCAGAGGCTACGTGAGGTTTACATGGCCCATGCAACAATGGTGAGCTACAGTAGCTTGTGGGAAAACTCCTCTCCTGCTAGGAATTTCATCATCTCAAGTACCCCAAACCTTAAAGATGTGTGGATAGAGCAGCCCACCAGTTAAGCACAGTGGAAGACTCGCCGCACCGCTCCACTCAATTCCGGGCATGCCACACACTGCACCACCCTATCTTCGTCCACCACCACCCTAGAAGTCTGTCCCACAACTTAAGTGAGCCACTAGTACAACATACCAAAGTTCCCCATCCACTGGCACCTAGCAGTAACAGCCAGCATCCACTCCCACACCGTGCAACTATCAACCTCCTGTCGCTGGCCAAATTATCCAGTAGAGATGCAGTACCCTCACCAATGCCCCCAGGTAATCCATCCAAATACAAGTATCTACAACTCATCACCAGTACCCCTCACCTCATTCCTCCTACACAAGTGCTGCCTCTGTTCAGCCAGTCGAACAGAGCACAAACTGCGCGCCCTGACCCTGTTGGAAGGAAAATACACCCCTATCTAGAAGTAAAATTCACAGACAGGCGGGGACATCCAAGCATGCCGTTCCATCTAACCACAGTTGTCCTAACCATTCCCCTCCAACCCAACAAGCGGAAGAGGTATCCAGAGTCAGACTCCTATCCTCTAGCTTCAACGCCCGAGAGTCTACTCACCTCACATGATGTGTTATTACATCGCATGCTCCCAAAACAATAGACACATCCTCTATTCCCCCCACCCTGCTTAGTGTGCCAAGAAATTGTGCAGCTTATTCCCCAAGTCCAAAACAGGGTTGTTAGTGCTTCTTACTCTGTATATATCAATTTTGTATGCCACCCACCCTTCGTACAAAGAATATCATCCCATCCCCTTCAGCAGAGATATACCAGCAAAACCCTGGTGGTAGTACCCTTATGACATCTCACCCCCACCTTGACTGATCAGATAACACAGAACATCAAAGACTATACCCGTGATTCCTAACGAGCCCATAACTCCAGGAGCGTCAGCTACAAGACATTTGTCTCTTTTCCTACTACATCCACCCATAGTGCACCTAACCCCCTGGTGCTGGACACGCCATTATTGCCCAACAAAATCAGCCTAAACTTCCCCTTCCCCGCGAGAGCCCAGGACCAACTCTTCCTCAGTAAGTTTAGAAGGGGATGAGCTCAGGTGGGTATAGGCGGTACAAGATTTTGTAAATAAAGATCTTTATCTTGAATATCACATCTGCACGAGTAATAGAGGAGGCATCCATTTGCAGTGCATTTTGGAACTTCCAAAGAAAATATACTGTGCAAAGGACAGCCAATTTGGCTGCCTTACTTCTAACCTTCACTCCCGGATGAACCCGTTGGATGCTTTTAATGGCCTGATGGAGATTGGCCTCAAGGACCCGCAACCCCAACCATTCACAAATCCCTTTCCAAACAGCTTTAGAGAAAGGGCACTGGAAAAAAAGATGCCTTCCTGTCTCCATGTCCCCATTGCAGAAGTTACAAGTTCGGTCGATATCCAAGAATGGAAGGTTAGCCTTGGTGGGGAGCCGGTCTAGCAGGCTTAGCCATGCAATGAACGAAAATTTTGGGGGAATATACTGCTTCCAAATGATTGACATCCACTGCCGAATTGGGTGTTTTGGCCGGATGACTTCATAAATCTGCTTGGTAGAGATTGCCATTTACACAAAGATTCTGTAACCGTACCTCTACTTCTTCACGCCCACCCAACTTGTCCATGAGAGAATCACGAATTATTGCCAACTTTTTCATAAGAGCAGAGTCTCGAGGATGAGAGGATCAATCCCAAACGTCCAAATCTTTTAAGTACACCTCATGTACCCATTTAACCCATAAGGAGTCGGTTTTGGTATGAACATTCCACAGCGTCTTTGAAAGCAGTGCCATATTCCACAATTTACAACTTCACAACCCTAAGCCGCCTTCATTTTTTGGAGCACAGACATTGTCCCAAGCAACACGGAAATGCTTTCCACCCCATAAAAACATTCTACATAGAGAGTTAATACGGTCCAGGATAGTGGTTGGAATAGGGAATGTCTGGAACCAAAAAGAGAGGAGCCTTTGAATAACCGAGTGAAGAAGCTCAACCCTACCGGCATATGAAAGCGATTTCCCATTCCAATCATTAAGATAAGATTCCTCTGCATCAATGACGACATAAAATTGAGCCACTGACACTTTCATAGGCGCAAGGGGGATCCCTAGGTACTGAATGGGGAATTCCCCGGCTGGGTAGCCAACCATCTGAAGAATGTAATCCCTTTCCCAACCAGACACACCGGCTAAATACACATTCGATTTTGTTGGGTTCGTCATTAACCCCAAAACTCGGCCCAGATCATCCAGAGCGGTCAGTAAGACATTAATAGAATCAATATCTCCCCGAGAGAATAACATAAGATCGTCCGCAAAGGCAAAATGAGTAATGCCCAGCTTTTGACACTTGGGGTGGAAATTATAATGGGAATTGGTAGTCTCATCCTCAATAATCGCGAGAAGTATTCCAGGCACAACAAAAACAGAGTGGGGGACATTAGGTCACCTTGACAGAGGCCGCGTCTACCCCTGAACATACCATGAAGCGAGCCATTTAAGTTGATTGAGTAAGAGGTAGTAGTGACACATGCCATGACCCACCCTATGAAAACTGTCGAGAAGCCCAATCCTAGTATCATGGCTTCCAAAAACTTCCATTCTATGGTGTCATAAGCCTTGGTGAGATCGAATTTGATCATGCATCTAGGGGAGATGCGCTTCCTAGTGTAGCCCCTAACTAGCTCTTGTGCCAGAAAAATGTTATCATGCATATTACGCCCGGGAATAAAAGCTTCCTGGGCGGGATCCACCACTTTCCCAAACACCCTTGTCGTCCGACTAGTCAGTATCTTGGAGATCACCTTGTAAATAACATTTAGACAAGCAATAGGACGAAAATCAGCCACGGTTCTATCAGTCTTTCTCTTCGGAATGAGGCTCAACAGTGTTTGGTTCATCTACCTTAACAATTTGTCTGATCGAAAAAACTCATGCATTGCTGCCCTGAGGTCCGGCCCGGTAATGTCCCATTGTTCTTTAAAGAATGCTGAGGAGTAACCATCCAGACCAGGGGCTTTGTCGCTGCCGATATCCCATAAGGCCATCTTGATTTCGGCATCAGTAACTGGAGACACTAGATCCTCCCGATTGGGCCCCGTGAGACAATCATCGAAACTAAGCACCGCAGGGTCAATACTTAGAACATGAGTGGAGGAGCCAAGGAGTTGTGTGTAAAAGAGAATAAATTCCGAAGCTACTTCCAATTGAGAGCAAGTTCTTGTTCCATCACTTTTGACAATGTGAGGGATGGCATTGTGAAGTCCACGTTTTCTCTCCAAGGCATGAAAATAAGAGGTGCTTCTATCCCCTTCAAGGATATGCTGGCTTTTGGCTTTTTGCTAAAAAAACATACGCTCGGCTTCTACTAAAAAATTGGCTTCCTTACGCTTGGAAGCTACTTCCTGAATAAGAACTGGATCATGCGGGTTTCTCAAGGAGAGGTGGTAAGCCTGCTAAAAGTCTTCTGTGGCTTTGTGGGCCTGCACCGCAATGTGAGAATAATGGTTGTGATTAAGGAGTTTTAGTGGTCTCTTGAGAGCTTTCAGTTTCTGACAGAGTATATACTGCTTGGTCCCCTCTACGGTTGGGTTCCAGCATTGATCAAGAATGGGCTGAAATGTGGGGTGGTGCAACCACATATTGAAGAATTTAAACGATTTCCTGCCCTTCGAAATCAGCTTCTCATACTTAACAATAAATGGGGTGTGACCCGAGATCGGTAGCATGCTTAGAAATTGTACTGTGCAGTCCATTCCAATATTTGTCCAAGCCAAATTAATAAGCACACGATCCAACTTTGCCCAAAGGTGAATTTTATTCCAAGTATAATATTCCCCCGAAAATGGAGCATCTACCAGCCCTAGAGTGATCCGCATGTCCATTAAGTCCTTTAATAAATATGCAGAGGGTGGGACACAACCGATTCTCTCCTGGGCATAACAGATACAGTTAAAGTCACCCAATATGCACCATGGTAAGTCAAGTCCCCCTCCAAGGTTCATCAAACATTTCCAGGCGTCTCTTCTTTTAGTGACGCTGTAGAGCCCATAAACGAAAGTAACATAGAACCAGTGCTGAGTAGTGAGACATTGCACCCGAAAATGTATCAACTGGTCCCCAATGACTTCGACTTGACAGCAATAAAAGGCAAGGTTCCATAGAACCACCATACGACCCCCTTCAATTTTATCAAAATTGCGGCGGAATTTCCATCCCTCAAGGCAGTGTTGAACAAACCGCTGCAGTCCTAACACACTTAGTTTTGTTTCTAACAGCCCAACTAATTTGCATTGGTGTTGGCGAATAATTTTACCAACACTCGCTTGTTTTGAGGCCTTATTTAGACCCCGAATATTCCAGAAAAAGAAATTCATATCGCAGGGGAGGAGGGTTTGCCTCCTCCTGCTGGTTTCGAATGGATAGCTATCCCTTTCCCCTTCTCCTGCTTAGACTGCCCCTGAGTGGCCTGAAATGTTGCTCCCCCTATCAGTTGTTTTTCCCCCACTATAGTCTTAGCCCCTGTTGCCTGAGTCATACTGGAAGGAACCACACCTGGCGTATTCCGAAGGCGACCTTGAATCACACCCTCGGAATCCCTTCTAGCTTTCACACCCTGTACTGGCAATTGCAACCCATCTGATGTCCCAACCACAAAACCTCCACTAGGATTCACCAAAACATAGGAAGGTCGGCCCTGAACTGAAACCTCTACCCCTGACTCCCTACTAGCATGCATACCTTGTTCAGTCAATGCCAACCCATCCGGAGCCCCCGCCATAGATCCCTCATTAGGTTTCACCGAAGCACATGAAGCTGGAACCTGGGGTTGAATTGCATTCTGCCCCTGAGCCCCACTGGCTCCTGATAATTCTACCCCTAGCGCCACTGAAGGTGTAGGTAGAATAGCTCCCTGATCTGTAGATCGAGTATGAGCATGGACCAAGTGTCTAGCAACAACCTTTGTAGCCTGTAGTTCCCCTGTGGACCTAACCACCCCTGTAGCATCCTGAATAGAGTTCGGAAGTACCTAGCCTAAAACTGCACCAGTGGAAGCCGAAGAAAGGGTAGGAACTGTCTTGGTGCCATCATGGGTTACTGCTTGGCCTCCAGTGCAGTTAAAAGGAGAATGTCCAAATTTCTGGCAAGCATAATAGTAGCTGGGGAATGTTTCATAAACCACTTGTTGAGAGTAGCAGTCTCCCGACAGTAGATTCACATTAAATTGCACAATAGGTTTTTTCCCCACATCCACCTCCACTAACAACCGAGCATAACCAATTCGAGCTTTTGTGCTTATAATTTGATTAGTGCAAATCGGGGTGCCAAGAATTGAACCCATCTGAGATAACCCCATTTCAGTCCATAGCTCTAATGGGACGTTTGGGAGCTGAATCTATATAGGGACGTGCATGAAAGCTTTGGAGTCAAACTGAAAACCAGGGGAGAGTTTCTTGAGGAGCAGTGATTTTCCATACACGAGGTAGGGGCCTCCTGCCAAGACAGACATTCGATCTTCCTCTGAAGTAAACTGAAATACTAGCCATCCCCGAGCATGAGGGGGATTTTACACTGAACAACCCCTTTTTCCGTCAATACTTTCACAGCCTTCATACCTGGAAACTTACCCGTGAAGCATCCTACAAGACAGAAGCCCCATTCCCTTTCCAAAGACCCAACATCTGAAGCTTCAATTGTCACCTCCTTAGCCAAGACAGGAAGGGCTCGCAGAGACATGCCTTTTGAGGGGTCCCAGTTGTGGCTAAAGAGACTTGTAAAGGTGGGTTTGGGTGTGGAGGAGGAGGGAGGTTTGGTAGCGGTGGAATTTTGGGGTTATGGTGGTGGAACATGGGCGACTAGGTTTTCCGAAGAATTGGGAGGCACTGAACCCTTCTCTGGGCTAATTTCTGTTTCACTCAGATCCAGCTCTTCTTCCGATCCATCTCCACCCGGAACAACAATATTACCAGTATTCTCATCAGAAGTGGATGCTACGTCATCCCCCTTCTGATGAGACCACAAAGCAGGGTTAGAAGGAAGCGTACCTGGTAATGTCCAAGGAGAGTGAGAAACAGTGGTGGTTGGGGGAAGGGGACCCATGGTGACCGTTTTAGGAGTACACCCTTGGTCTCTTGTGGTGGAGTTTGGAGCCCTTTGAAGAAATCATCGGTGATATTATGACCTTTCTTAGCAGCCTGGCTTCGTTTCCCCATAGCTGGGAGTGGGAGGAGAGAAAGCGAGCCCCTTTGATCCTATAAAACTCTAAGATTCTTACCAAGCCACTGACGAGAAAGCCGAAGTTGAAAGCGGCGCTGTAGAAGGGAGGCGCTGAGGGAGCACCAAAATCAAAAAACTCGTGGGCGGGAAAAAGTCCGCCAAAAATGTCAATAGATCCAAGAGTGAAATCGAGGAAAAGAACCGTGGAGGATTCGGAGGAAATACCTCCTAGATGTGTCGCACAGGCCCACTGGTCGCGACTCCTCGTCAGATCAGTGAATCGACTGACAGGGAGTAAAATGCACAAAGATGCTGAATACTGTTCACAAAGACAAAAGCGGTCTTGCTCTGGCCCCCAAAGAGTCAAAGACACAAATCAAGTACCTCCAGACCACGCAGTGGCAACAATGTAGCAAGAAGAGTCGTAAGGAAAATAGTAAACGAAGTAGCAGAAGCAAATGCAGGCAGGACTTTAGGAGACACCGTGAAAATCGCCCAAAGTTTGAGAGGACCACTCAAAGACCACCTACTTATACTGATAGCTCTTTCTTAAATGGCTCTTTCTTTCTTTTTTGGTAAAATGTAAATTGTATTATACCAAAAGAATGTGTATACACAGTCGGTAGGGCATACCCTGACCATAAAAAACGGTTCAACCTAATACTAGGTAGAATCCAAGAAAAGGGAAACCTACAAATCCATCTATCCCAGCCCCAATACAGATGTTTTCACCCCTATACACTCCAAAAGGGGAAAAAAGAGGGGGGGGGGGGATAAGGATTACACAAATCAAGAGGAAAAGATAAGGGAGAATAATTCATAGAAGATTACCAGGGAAATGGCCTGGTAATAAACTATGCACTTCTCCGAATAAGCAGTAAAGACCCATCACCCTTGTACACCCAAAAGGACACTACTAATATTTACAAGCCATAAGGAGGCTAGGAAAAAGTATGGGAGATAGGTGAATAGGGAGTTACCAGGGATTGGTAACTCACTGTTCGGATCTCCCCATTTACAATACATGTTCAGCTGAACAATAACTCTCTGTTTGAACAGTAACTCTTTAAAAGGTCAGGATGGTAGCTTAATTGTAGGGAGGATCATCCATGGCGGAGGAGGATGAGGAAAACCTGGACAGCATCACGGCTAGGTTGTAGCTAGGCAGTAAGATAGGAGCCAAGGCGGAAGAGAATCCCAGTAATGGCATCATGAACGTGCACCTGAAGCATGGTATGTGAACACAAGAAATTGGAAGGACTCCAGTGGGAAGGATCCATAAAGCAACCAAAGGCATTTTGCACATGTAGGAGCCACAGTCCAAGTGCATTTACGGGCATAAGGGAACCATGAGGAGGTGAGCTGAATGAGTCTAATGCCAGGATGAAGAGGACCTGCAAAACAGATAAACACGTTAGAAAACCAGGTAGCCCTTTTCTCCATCTGTTGGGAGGTCTGCTAACCACATCTACCCTGGCCATGTTCTGGTACTCCATTCCCCCTTGTTCATGCCCAGCCGAGCAACACTTTTTAAACCTCCAAAATCTGATGAAGCTAGCACCCCATACCCTCATAACTAGAAGGTTACACTAGCCAGTAACCCGTATAATGATAAAGGCATTACGCCACATCATCAACACCAAAGAGATGGACCCCTTCCAGCTCAATAGCTTAGGTAATCAGCCACAATCGTTCTGGTCATCCTGCCATCACGTCTCCTACATCCTATAACCACCCTCTAACTCCAAGTCCCCCCTGTACATGCCCATCCGATCACATTGCACTTCATCCACCACAGCTGCAAAGAGAGGAGCCCCCTCCAGCTCAAAATGAGACAGAAAATCAACCCTTTACTCTAGCCAGCGTTATAAAATTGAATCCACAATACTATTTAAGCCTTCCAAAATTCAATTGAGCGACAGCCCGCCAAAGTTACCCGCTCCCCATACCTCCCTGTCTGAAACTACCAAGTATGAATCATCCCCTCCCAAAACCCTTATGCGGACAACCCTATGAGAGGCTAACTCCCCCCTCTATTGGTACCTCTAACAAGTAAGATATGCAAACACCCCCCCTATGAATGATTAGAAGTCTAAAAAGGAATCAGCTCGGGAGGATAGATCCTATACATTATTTTGTAGATGTAGAGTTTGATTTTAAAAATGACATCATCACAAGAGATCAAAGCTCCATCCAACACCACAGCATTTCTGCACTTCCACACAAAATAAACCATACAGAGAAGTCCTAATTTTGCTACCTTACTTCACAAACGAGCACCTGAATGGTCCCGACGTATTCGCTTAAGCGCCTGGTGGAGATTGGGGGTAGAGACCCGCAAGCCCAACCAAGTGCAGATGTGCTGCCACACTGCATTAGTGAAAGAACATTGGAAGAAGAGGTGTACCCCAGATTCCAAAGTGGCTTTGCATAAATGGCATGTTCGGTCAATGTCCAGAAAGTGAAGAGTATCTTTGGTGGGGAGCCGATTGAGGAGGCTGAGCCAAGCAATAACTGAGATTTTGGGAGGGATGTACTTCTTCAAGATAAACGACATCCATGGACAAATCGGGTGTCTAGTGCAGATGATGTCATAAACATGCTGGGAAGAGAGTAGACCATTTATACAAAAAGTGTCCAGCCGAGCTACCACTAAGGTTATTCCACTCAACCTCTCTAGAAGAAGGTCTCGGACATGGGCTAGTTTCTTCATGAGTGCCGAGTCCCTAGATTGGGAACTCCATTCCCATATAGACGTACCCCGCAAATACGTTTCATGCACCCATTTGACCCAGAGGGAATCGGGTTTAGCATGGATATTCCATAACACCTTAGCAAGTAGGGTTATGTTCCACAACTTGTAATTTCGCAGCCCTCATTCTTAGGGGTGCAAACATTTTCCTATGCCACTCGAAAATGTTTACCACCCCATAGGAACAAGCAGCACATAGAGGTAATTCGGTCTAGAATGGTTGATGGGATAGGGAATGCCTGGAACCAAAAGGCAAGAAGTCCTTGGATAACCGATTGGAGCAATTCAATGCGACCAGCATAAGACAAGGACTTACCATTCCAGTCATGGAGGTAGCTTTCCACAGCATCTATAAGGACCGAAAATTGTGCCACCGAGACTTTCATAGGAGCTAGAGGGATACCAAGGTAACGAATGGGAAAAGCTCCCACCGGATAACCCACCATCTGTAGGATATAATCTCTTTCCCACCCATGCATTCCAGCCAGGTACACATTCGATTTCAGGGGATTAGCTTTTAAGCCCGACACACTATTCAATGCTTCCAAAGAAGACAGGAGGACTTCTATGGAATCAATGTCACCTCTAGCGAAAAGCATAATATCATCCGCAAAAGCAAAATGGGTGATGCCCAATTTGTGGCATTTAGGATGAAAATTAAAGAGGGAGTCGGTTGTCTGCATCTTCAAAAGGCGAGAGAAATACTCCAGGCACAATAAGAATAAGGTGGGTGACATAGGATCACCTTGGCGAAGCCCCCGTTTTGCCTTAAACATCCCATGAAGTGAACCATGAATGGATAAAGAGTAGGAAGTGGTAGTCACACATTCCAGGATCCAACCGATGAAAATAGACGAGAAGCCCAAACCAATCATCATTTCTTCCAAGAAGGACCATTCAATGGTGTCATAGGCCTTAGTAAGATCCACCTTAATCATACATCGAGGGGAGATATGTTTATGGGTATAGCCACGAACCAATTCTTGGGCCAAAAAGATATTATCACTCATGTTTCGGTCGGGAATGAAAGCAGCTTGGGCAGGGTCGACCACTTTCCCAATCTCCTTGGACAACCGATCAGACAAGATCTTGGAAATCACCTTGTAGGTGACATTTAGACAAGCAATAGGCCGAAAATCAGCCACTGTTCGATCATGAGTTTTCTTCGGTAGGAGACAAAGGAGGGTGTGATTCAATTGTTTCAGTAGTTTACCGGAAGTAAAGAACTCATGCACTGCTGCCCGGAAATCAGCCCCAATTGTGGCCCATTGTGATTTGAAGAAAGCAGAAGAAAAACCATCTGGCCCAGGGGCTTTTTCATTTCCAATATCCCACAAAGCCACTTTAATTTCAGTATCTGTTATTGGGGTGACCAAGCCATCCTGGTCAGTATCATCAAGGCATACCCCGAAATTGAGTACTTGTTGGTCAATGTGCTGGACTAGGGTTGATGAACCAAGTAGCTGCTGGTAAAAGAAGTTGAATTCCGAAGCTACCTCTAGTCTGGAAGTGGTGCAAGAGCCATCGGATTTGATAAGAAAGGGGATAGCATTTTGAGCCCCTCTTTTCCGAACCAAGGA
>JAOSBN010152569.1:0-23580 GCA_027563595.1 Erythroxylum suave | reverse complement strand
CCATTGGAATTTTGGAGAAAAAAATTGGAGTAGAAATTGAATTGTTTTTGGAAAGGAAATAAAAGAGGGCCTAAGCATGTGACATGTGGCAAGCGACACTTGCCACTTACCTAACATGCCACCATGTATGTTTGTTTAATAAAAACCTACCCATCTTTTGGTCATTCTCGATGCTTCTTCTTGTCTAAGGTGATTGGTGATTTTTGTGGGATTTTCCTCCACCACTTTCGTAGTCTACTTACTTCCTTGTTCCTTTTGAAATTTTGACCATCCTTCTCACTCTCTTTCTCTTTTCTTGCTCTTCTTTGTTCATTAAAAATCCAAACCTGAGCCTTGAAGGTTGATGATCGTGTATGGTTTGGGAGGTAGAGAATTTGTGGTATTTTTGAAGAGTTGAAGAAGTGGAAGCTTAAGTAGGTAAGAATTGTGTTTTATATCATGAATTGTTAGTTAAAAGAATTAATTGTGATGTTATGTGAACTAATTTCAAGGGAATTGTGTTTTACTTGTATGGGTATGAATTCTTGTTTGATTGAGGATGAATGATGTTGAAGGTGGCATAGGTAAATAAGAGTTGTTTCAGATTGAATATTGCTTATACAAAAAATGTGTGACTTTTGATCGATGGAAAATAGTGCTATGTTTAATGTGTTGTATGAATTGAGTGAACCATCGATGATGGTTACCTCATTGAGTTCACAAAAGTCACCAAAATTGCAACGTTGTCTTTTCAGGACCGAGAGTACACTCCTAGCTTCAGAGGGACTTTTCCAGCCATGTAGATTGTTTTGGTGAGAGAAGTCATGGTTCATAGGTCGGTCAGCTGGGACTTTTGGGGATGGCCTAGATAGATATAATGTTTTTCCTCTTCTATATAGCCTTTTGTACTAGGTTTTTGGATTTATGTACAGACAGTACAGGATGATAGACGTGTAAATAGTTTGATTTTGATGAAATGAAATGAGGAAAAGTTGGTTTTAAAAGATCATGTTTTTTTTATATTGATGTTTTATTATGATGCCATGTGAAGTTATTGTAGTGATCGTTCGTAGCTCACCCTTATCATAGGATATGTACCGGAATGACCTGCGGGCATCCCGGTGTGTACCCTGCGGTAAAACGGTGCTACAATTTATGGGTCTTCGGTTAGGGATGGAAATAGGGGCTAAACTCTATCTTTTTGGGATATCTATGGAAGGGTAACATCCTGACACTAGTTCAGAGATGGCATCGACACCGACGACCTAAGTTAAGTGTATTTTTTGGATTTTGTTGTTTCTTTCTCTCATTAGAAATTGATTGTGTTATCCTATGTTCATTGATTTGGGTTTGTGTATGGATAATCGAATTTTAGTTATTTTTTGGTTATTTATGTATGAACCCATAGGGTATTGTGAAAGGATAATTTTAATGCGTTAATTAAATAATTTAACTGCATACCTATTTCTAGAATTTCGATATAATTCGTAATTATTATGTTGAAATTCATGTGTAATGACTAATGATTCGTAATCATTAGGGATAGCATAACCTAAGTTAAATGATGCATTGTATGTGATTTTCTCCTTGATTAATCAGTTTTCCTGATTCATAATGCTAATGCCTAATTAAATCTAGAGATCGTATCCTAGGTTATTCAGTGGTTAGATTTAATTAACGATCGTATCTTGTTAAACAAAACCTAAGGGAAAACTCGAGTTAATTATTAGCCCATGGTTAATAGTTTTTAGGAGAGGTTTGAGAATAACAAATCAATGAAATATGCTTAATCAGGGTATAGGTCGAGATTAAACCAAAGAATCAGGTCTCTACCGAATTCCCCACTTTTTATCAATTTTAGCATGTTTTCTTTATTTTTTTATTAGTCTAGCTTCATTTTATTTTTAATTCTAAAATCCAAACACCCCTATTTTTCCTGAACACCAATAAATTTCATTTCATAAGCTAACCGAACACTCCCTATAGGATTGACTTAGACTCACCACTCCTATAGTAGTAGTCTAGTTATTTTATTTTTACTAATGTTATGATGCGCTGTCACACACTCAATGTGGTCAAGTGTTTAGGATGAAAAGTATCAAAACTCTTATCCAATGTATAGTAGAATTCTTACCATACATTTGCAATAAAATCACATATCGACCACTAATTTACAAACTAGAAACAAAAATCAAAATGCCTTTGTATGGGTTGTAATGGGGCGTAGGTAAGGTATGTTTGGGATAATAAAAAGGTTGAACATAAGGAAATTTACTATGCATTATATTTTAAGACTTGTTTACAAATATACATAAGTCCTTTCATTGTGAAACTAATGGTACTACATACTTGTTTTCTTCTTTTTTTTCACAATAATCATTCAGTACCACAATTTAAGAAATATTAGACCTTTCCCAAATTTCAAGTCTTAATAAGTAAATAATGTAAATAACCTTCATGTTCAAAACAATCAAAAGGTCTTCAAATAAAAATAGGATAAAGGTTAATATATGGATAAAATCAATGAAAAAGACTAAGGCTTGACTTTGTTATTCCTAAAAGTAAATTATTGGCTATGGTAATTTTCAAATAAAAAGACTTAAACAAGTTGGTTAATCTAGTTGCCTTTATCATGTTACTACTTCTAATTTTCACAAATATAGTCTTATCATGCATAATAAAGCAAGTTATAGAATTATCATGCTATACACAATATCACACTTATGAAAGAATAACAAGAGATTTAAAATTTTTGAAAATTTGCTCTTTAGGCTCAAAAGCTCACAAAAAAGAATGGGTATATGTGTGCAAATAATATGAAATATCATTCAACTTGAATATTTCAATTATTACATAAGATATGACCTAGAAAACTAATTTCATTCTAACCATCATCCTCTTGCACACCAATTCAAGTCAATATTCACAAATAACATATAGTATTCATGGACATATTCAACCAATTCATGATATTAGTTAATAAAAATTATAATCAGGATTATAAAAAAATTGAATAAATTAATTAAAATTTATTAATAACATCCCCTTACTTAAACTTTGAAATTGTCCTCAATGTACATAATACAGTGAAATATATAAGTGAGAGGGTTGTTTGATACTTTTTTTATTAAGGTGATTTCTTGATTTTGATCTATCCGATGTTAACTTGACCTTGAAAACATAAAAGAAAAATAAAATCATAAAAATTAAAGACAATAAAGAAAATAACATAATTGAAAACAACAAACAATACAGATGAAACAAAAAATACAAAAGTGATATAACAAAAGAAAGTCCTAAATCTCGAGCTGCCTCCTAAGGAGCATTTGGTTAACTTCTTTTGGTTGACATATCTTTTATCACTTATGGTGGTTCAAACAATTCGTGTAATTGTAGCATAAGTATAGGTTTCATAACTTGTACATAAGCCACCTAACTATACTTTCGACCATCCTTCTTCCTCTTTTTTTTAATTCTTTGAATTTGTGGCTTTTCGAGTAGATCCTTGTCAGTGAAAACCTATAGAGCTTCTTCACAAGTTTTTTCTGTCTTGATAGTGTCTATAATTTCAAAAGGATTTTCCTTCACTTCAAAAACTCTAAATGTAATCCTCTCATTTCCCACTCTTAAAGTTAAGTCACCTCCGTTAATGTCTATAAAAGACTTGGTGGTCACTAAAAATGGTTGCCTAAGGATAATTGGTATCTTCAAATCTACATCTATGTCTAGGATGGTAAAATTAGTAAGAAAGATGAATTTATTAACCTTGATATGTACATCTTTGATTATGCCGCTAGGATGGTGAAGTGATATGTCAGCCATTTACATGCTCATCCTAGTTAATGTTAGTTCACTTAATTCCATCATTTTGCACATAGTATAAGTCATCATGTTCATGTCGGCTCCTAAGTCAACAAAAGCCTTATTAAATTTAACACTAGCGATAGTACGAGGAATATAAAAATTCCATAGGTCAACTTGGTTCTATGGTGGTATTGCTACTTCATTGGAGTTCTCTTTACTTGACTCTTTCTTCTCCAACTTCTTTGGTTCCTCTCTAATTAATGTGATCTCTTCTGAAAATTCTAAACTCTTTGGTATATGTGGAAGGATTTTGTTATAAGGAAACTCTTCTATGAGTTTTTTTAATAAACCAATGATATAGTCTAATTTGTCTTACATTTCATTTCTCTTTGTTTGCACAGAGTTCAGAATAGAGGAAAGTTCTTAAATTAATTTAAAGTTGGTTCATTAATCGCTTCAAAGTGACCCTCAGTGGTTACCTCTTCATCTTCTTCCTTACAAAGCTCTTTTGCATTAAATCAAAGGATTGCCATTATCCTTTCCCTCATATTTGTTTCAATTTTTCTCAGCAAACTCCCTTTTGGTTTCTTCACCATAAATTTGGCCAATTGGTCAAATTTTATCTCCAAGTTCTGTATGGATGCTTTGTTTTGTTAAATTTTCACCTTTAAACCCTAAATAAGTCCCAGTATCAACTCGTCCATACTCTAGTTCCTCATTTGATGGCCTTGGTTACTTCATGAGAAGTTAGGATCGTTCCTTCATCCTGGATTGTACTTATTGCTATAGGGATTATTTTGGATTCTTGAAGTGTTACCTAAATAATCAACTTATTTGGCTTGATCAGATAGACAAATCTTGTCTTGGGTGATCTAAACCACATTACTCACACTGCATCACTCTTCCTTGAGGATCCATAGTAATTTTGTTTATCTTCTTGCTTAAGGCTTCCACTTGACTTGCCAGTCTTATTACTGCAACTATTTCATAAACTCCCTGTGGCCTACTAGTGGTTCATGCTCTAGCTAATCTCCATTGATAGTTGTTAACGGCTATATACTCGATCAATTCTTGGGCTGTCTTAGGTGTCTTGTTATTGAGCATCCCCCAAATAGTTGCATCAATAGAATGTCTATTGTTTTGATTTATCCCATCGTAGAATGTTTGGATTTGCATCTATAAAGGTAATCCATAATATAGGCATCATCAAAGCGTCTCCTTAAAACTCTCACAAGTGTCGTATAATGATTCCCTTTTAGTTAGGGAGTAAGATGAGATGTTATTCCTTAGCTTCACAATTTTCGTAGGAGGAAGATATTTTAGTAAAAAAAAATTCCACCACTTAGTCCTAAGTGGTTAGTGAAAAATGTTACATAGAATTAAGCCATTGTTTTACTTTTCCTTTTAAACAGAAAGGAAATAGATGCAATCTAATGGAATCATCATTTTCTACATTTATCTTGAATATATCACAGATCTTTAAGAAGTTAGAGATGTGCACATTGGTATCCTAGTTTCAGAGTTTGTCAAACAGTTGTTTCACCATCTGAATGATTTTGGTTTAATCCCAAATTTTTTTGCTTGTACAGTAGATCTCACAATGTTAGATTTTGTGTCAATTAAGTCTAGCTTAGCATAATTAAACATCTTTCGAGGTTGGGCCACCATGTTACATAATCCCTAGATGTCCACATGATCATCCAAGTCCTCTATTCAGCGATCTAGTTCAAATTCCCTAAGGCTTGTCCTATGACAATTCCTACACGCAGTTCTTTCTATCTCAAGGTCTATGTCAAATAAGTTCTCAGAATTTCTTAGGGTCATAAACTAACTTAGAGTCTAAATCTAAAACTAAAGAAATAAACTAACAAAAACAAATAAAATAATTTAAAATAAAAAATAAAGCAAATAAACAAACAAAATCGCATAAAACCAAACGAACAAACAAACAAAAGTAATGATTAGATTAACAAAACTAAAGTGTTCCTAATGTCATTGTCCCTAGCAACGACACCAAAAAATTGATCCTCCTAAAGCATAGTAGCCAGCATTAAATAACCACAAATACATGGCATAGCAGTAACTAATACCAGCAACTATAGGCCGATCTTATGAAGATAGTAAGTATTAGTAATTACTATTGTTTAATTATCTAACCTACATATTGATTGTAATTTTAATTAAGAAAACACAAATGTAACAATTAAAGTAAACAAGCAGCATGAATCAAAGCAAAGGATTGATGATACTTTAATTAATTACTTATATCAAATGATTAGTACCTACGCTTCGAATCCCCCTAAACCCTTAACCGATTGATTATTTTTCACAGAATCATGTTGTTGATTAATTGGACCATAGAGATTCCTAAGGTATGCTAGTAACTGACCTTGATTCTACCAATAACTAATCCTAAAGTCTCCAACTGAATTACTTAGGTCAAAACTTCTGGGATTGCCTTATCCTATTATGAATCCGTCTATTGGGTTTGACACAAATCCAGAAGATTTATGTCATCCTATCTCTAGGATTGCAATCAAATCTTTCCAACTATCGAGGATCTATCCAAGCCTAGGATTTCTCAATCGTTAAGTATTAAATTAGTTTAATAGATAGTAATAAGAACAGATAATTGGATCTCAATAATCAACAAGCGCAATTGCAATCAAAAATTAATTAAATCATTTTTTTGAATCAAATAAGGTTCATTTGACCTAGATACTAATAGAAAATTTAGATATACATTAGTGAACATGAAATCACATCCATATATATAGAAAACAAAATAAAAACATTGAAATCATAATTCTAAGTCTTTATATATGTTCTTTATCATCTATTCTGACAATGTAGACATCTGATCTTACATTCTGATGAATCTTTTAGTAAGAATCCCACGTCTGCTGCTCGTTATGCTTCGAATCACGTCTGAATGTCTCTAGACATTCCCAACCACTCTCTCTCTTCAATTAGTTTTGAAATGATGAATTTACAAGAAAACTTAGAATTTTGTGTTATGCACGCTCATGTGCATGCCTTATGCACTCTTAATGTGAGGATGCATAATCGAGGTATGCTGGATATCACAAAAGTACAATGGCTTACAAAAGTACATAGCCGTGCATTTCTTCTAGGTTGCTTTTTTTAGTTTTAGCCGCAAATTAGTCCAGTTTCTTCTCCTTTAAATCCGTGGAGGCAATTATAACCTATAAACACACTTAAAGCATATTAAGTACCAAATATCAAGAAAAATACATCAAATGTAGATGTCAAAGTATAGTCAAAATTCATCTATCATCTAGCTGCTCTCTCAGTAAAGCATTCCATTAGCTGATCTGTAATACTTTCTTTTTCCTCTAGAAGCTTTTTTGAATTGTCCCTCAATTCGTGAAACCCGCTGTTGTCTTTTCTTTACTCTTAAATGCATGTAGATTAGCTTTGATTTCAGCATCAATTTATCTTATAGAGTTAGCTCGTTAACTAGTGGTGCTTAATACCATAAACATCTAGTTGGAGAGTAATCTTCCCATCTATAAGTGTAAGAATTGCTCCACTTTGAATTATAGTTTTTTCTTATACACTGAACCATGAGGTTGATAGCATATGTTTGGTCTTTCATATAGTGATGTCATAGTTTGTGAAGACAAATTCTGGCTCCCATAAAAATATTGTCCACTCCATCCTTCCATTATGAGTCGTGGCTATGACAATGAATCACAAGTCCTACAATAAACCACAAACTCAAGTTCAAGTAGAAAAATTCAAAAGAAAATTAAATTAATAAGATAAAATATAATAAGATAAAATAAAATATATGCAAAATCAAAAGCAAAATAAGATAAAATATAAAAAAAGATAAAACAAAACAAAATGGAAATAAGTATATTAATAACGTTCAGGCTTTCCTAATATCAAAGTCCCCATCAACGAAACCAAAAACTTGATTGGAACTATTTCTTAAGTAGCTAAAAGTTAATACCATAAGTGCACAATGTAGTTATAGCTAGTATTGACAAGTATGAGTCAATCCCATAAAGACTATGAATACTAGTACTTACCCTTCTCATATTATCGAATCTAAGGATTGATTTTAGAGTTGGTAGATTAAAAGACCGACAATTATCAAACTAATGACCAATCGAAGGGAGATTTAGTGAAAATGATTACTTAATATATTGCTTCAAATTTAATTGAATAAGTTTTGGACAGTTTTGTATATTGCAAATTTGGAAATTTTAAATTCAATTAGGGTTAAGTGATTAGATCTTAAGAGAGAGTAATCAAGACATTAGAAAATCTAGGATCAAACACATAAATTGAATAAATAAGATTAAGGAAACAAAATAAGAAAAGAATAGTTCCTAAGTATTCAACCTTGATCAATCTCAATTTTTATTGGTAGGTCATTTATTAATTGTTTAGTTCTTTTGTTGTATTTATTTTTTTAAAACTATGTTATTTAATTTTATTCAAATCAACTTCATGTTAATTAAACAAAGTTATTTTCAAAATTTTAGCTACTGCATAATACTTATGGGAGTGATAATATCTTATACTATAAGATGCGATTCGTATACCTGTGGATATTGAGAGTTTTATTATATATAAGACTTGCTCAACAAGTTTTTGGTATCGTTGTCGGGGATTTTATCATTAAGACAATTTGAAGTCCTTCTATTAAGGATTGTATTACCCTTTCTTTTATGATTGTGGTACCCAATCCCAAGAAATAAAAATAAAAAAAGAAAAAAAATATTTGGATGCAAAGTAGAAGACACATCAGTTTAGACATCACAAGGCAAGAATGAAGAATCTGAAGAGTTAAACGCCAAGAAGAGATAGAAGTAGCGACGATAGAGAAAATAAATCATCGAGAGGCAAGGACCTTTACAGACTTCAAGAGGCCAGGATTCATGCCCATTATCAAAAAATTACACGACCACCAATGCAAGTGGTAAATGATCAGTTAGGGTAGATGGTGAACAATAACTATCTTTAGACATTGAAACTAAGTCGATAGTGGTCAACCTTCTAAGATAAAAAAAAAAGGAATTATTGTTGTAGATTCAATGACTACATTGCAGGTTAAGATCGCCAACCTAACCAAGCAACTAAACAACTTGAAAGCCACTTGTTTCTATAATAACTTGAAAGCCACTTGTTCTTATCCATTCAAAGCAACTCAGCACGAATGTGAGCTATACAGACCAGAGAGTCATATCACAGCTGATTGCTTCCTCATGGAAAACAACAACATGGAGTAATTCGACTTCAACATAGCACAATTTGGTTAAGGAAGTAACCATCCTCATTTGAACACATACAATTCTAGGTGGTATAACAACCTAAATTTTTCTTTGTCTAACAATGATGGGAATTTAGTGAGAACTTAAGGTTCACCTAGATTTCAACAAGACAAGTCCAATGTTAATGATTCAAAATTAGGCAATCTCATAAACAAGCTCACGAGTTTATAAGAGGCCTAGAAGAGGATGGAAGAGCAATTCGAGTAAGTAGCAAAGAACCATACCTCTTCAATTCACAACCTAAAGGTTCAAGTAGGCTAACTTGCAAATGCATTATCTACAAGAAGTGGGGGGGGGGGGGTCTCTCAAGTAATAGAAAAGTAAATCCAAGGGAACAACTTGTAGAGGAACAAGAAAAATAAAAAAAGGATGAAGAAAAGAATGAGGATCTTCCCTATATTCCTTCTCTGCCATATCCACCACAAATACCATTTGCATAAAGACTTCAAAAGAATGAGTTGGTTATACAGTTTGCAAATTTTATGGAAAAGTTGAAGAAATTGTAAATTACTTTGCCCTTTTTGGAAGCTTTGAAGAGCATACCCACATACGCAAAGTTTCTCAAAGACATATTATCAAGTAAGCAGACCTGGGATGATAATCAAATGGTAGCCATGACGGAAAGTTGTAGCTCTATAATTACCAAACACATGCCCTCATAGTTGATAGATCTAGGGAGTTTTACGATTCCCTATGTAGTTGGTAATTTAGAGTTTGTTAAATGTTTATGTGACATAGGTGTAGGTATAGACCTTGTACCTTTGTCAATTTTTAGGAAATTCGAGCTAGGAGATGTGAAGCCAATTTTTATGCCTAATCGATTGGTGGATCAATCAATAAAGAAAATCGTTTGGCACGGTAGAGGATGTACCTATAAAAGTGGACAAGTTGATCATGCTTGTGGATTTCATCATATTAGACTTTAAAGAGGATCAAATCTGTCAACTAATTCTTGGTATACCATTTTGAACATTGGAAGAGCTTTGATAAATGTCCATGAAGACAACCTCTACCTTCAGATTGGTGATGAAAAATGAAATTCAATATGAATAAGGTATTAAAGAATCTGAAGGAGGGTAGCTCCATCATAGGAATTGAAGTAGGAAAATCTTTAAAGGAAGAAAAAGAGAACGAAGAACAAATAACAACAGACATAGAGGTTAAAGAAGATACATAAGTCTTTTTTCAAGAAGTGGAAGAAGAAGAGGAGATGAGGGTGACTGAGAAAGAACAAGAGCAATTCACTTTCTTAGAGGACAAACTTTTAGATTCAACTGAAGATTTAAGGAGTTTCATTATTCCCTATTTTGTTGATAGTTTGTTATTAAAAAGGGAATCACTAAAATTACTTGGCTTTTTTAATTTTATTAATTATGTTCTTATAATTGTCTTGTAATTAGTAGAGTATTTATAGGCTACAAAACTGAAATTGTAAGACACGGATGGAAGCACTCATAATAGACCAAGGTTAAGCATAAACATGAAAAGCACGTCAAGCTAATGTCATTAATTAAGCTCTACTTGGGAGGCAATGCAAGAATTATGATTTTTTATTATTTTAATTTCTCTACTTCCTTTTTAACACTTTTTTATTTTTACTTTTATATTTATTCTGTAAGGAATTGGATTACTAGAATTTTATGGCATGAAGTATCTCAAAATTCCATCGCTCATACCATCACAGTCTCAAACATCATAAGTATACTTACTTTAACTTTTATTTATTATTCTTTATTTATTTTATTTGTATTTTGTTTTACACATTGAGCATAATGTGTTGTTCAAGTATGGGGTTGCATATGCAATTGCATATCATGTGTGTGAATTTTACATTAGTATATATCAATTATTTGTGAATTTTGCATTTATATTATGTTAATTTTATTGGGATGGCATTGTGTGAATATTTTGTCCATAATCTGTGAATGTGTCAATGGCAACAATCTTGTGGATTTAGTTCAACTTTGTAAATGGTCGTTTAAAGTGTAAAGGCATAGTAACTTATGAATTTTGTGTTTTAAGTATCTTTGGGATGAATATACATGTTAATTAGGCTATGATACTTATTCATTCACTTTATGATTTTTTTTTTGCATACATTTATAGTTATTGTCACGTAAATTGGTTAGAATTAGTAACCTTTGATGAGAATAATTCATTAAAAAGAAATGAGGTAGGTTAAGAAATTAAAAATACATAGTTAATAATAAACGAAAACTATTCTATTCGCCCTTTTTAAGAAAATTGGGTTAAGAATAGAGTTAATAGCCAGTGAAGAGTTGTGATAAAGCTAAGTAACAAGGGACATCATGAAAAAATGTTTTTCTTTGCGTTAAAAGGTGAAAATGAATATCCAACCAAGCTATATAAAATTTGTGACATGTTTGAGTAACCCAAGGACATTCATCACAAGATGTTTTCCTTCACTTCAAAAGACTAGGTTATCATTAAAGAAAATCTAAAAAAAGAAGAGAAAATTAAAAAAGTGTTTCAATAAATAAAACCTACTAATCTTTTAATCATAGCAAGAATTTTCATAAAAGAATACTTAGTGATAGTTTGCCTTTTTAATCTATTAGTAATCATAAATACTTGTTTCAAGTGCCATAGGTGTATGAATAGGGTGTTCATAATTTGATTGATATGTATATTCAATTCAAAGTATTTAAACATGAAAGGAATAAGTTAGTATGTTGGCACGTTTTGAGTGATTGGTATTTGAGGTTAAGTTAATTCCATAAGATTTATTGCCATTATACTGTTATTGTATTATTGCATGATTGTGTGATTATGTGTTTTTGTGATTTTATTTGTTTGTGTTTTTACTTTTACTTAAGGACAAGCAAAGTTTTAAGGGTAAGGATGCTGAAAGTAGTAATTTATACTATGTTATCTTAGGTGTTTAAGTGTGTTTTTAAGTGTCTATTAGATGATTATTATGTGTATAGGCTAAGAATTATGATATTGTTAACGTTTGCATGTATTCTAAGTGTTTGTTTAATTTAGAGCAAGAATTGAATCTTAATTTCATGTTTCAAGACGTGTTTATGAGTATTTGAAATCAGGAAATTGAAGAATGAAGAAGATGGAGGTTGTATGAAGGTGTTACGATCATGCTTCTTACTGAATTAACAGAAGCACGATCTTGACTTAAAGAGCACGATCCTGATAGAGGTTTCTAGGCTCGACTTTTTCCATAGGGTTTAAGGCCATTTATGGAACAGAATGAAGTGGGAAAACCCTAGAAATAGCCCTAGGACCTTAAAATACTATTTAAGAACTTGAAATACATTTAAAAAATGAAGCAGCCATTGAATCGAAGTGGAACAAAGTGGAGAGATCAAGAACAACATCAAAAAATTGCAGTTGTCCAAATCAAGGAGAAAATAGAGTTTTTATTCTTTTTCGCTTGTTTTGTTCATTAGTATTGATGTGTAATTGGAATTACTTAATGTTAAACATGCTTCATATTATGAATTATTCCAGATTTATTTTATGACTTTAGTTATTATTGATTTCAATATATTTTTTGATGCTTGTGGTAATTGTTTGTGCATAAACTTGACAAGAAATTGAGAGAGTGAGTCAAAAATTATTATTGTTAAAACATAAAATGAGAGTTAACAGTTTAATAGATCCACAATTATCAAATTAACAATTAATCAAAGAGATATCTTGATTGTGAAATTGATTATATAATAGATTGCTTCAAATTGAATCGAATAAGTTAGGGATAGTTTTGTAAGTCAAGAGATTGCAAGTTTGGAAACTTTGAATTCGATTAGAGTTAATTGATTAGATGTTGAGATAGAGTAATCAAGACATTATAAAATATAGGATCAAGCACATAAAGTGAATTAACAAGATTAAGGAAACAAAATAAGGAAAGAATAGTTCCTAAATATTCAATCTTGGTCAATCTCAATTTTTATAAGCAACTCATTTGTTAATGTTTTTTGTTTCATTTTATTTATTTGTTTTAAATTTTGTTATTTAATTTTATTCTAATCAATTTCTTGTTACCTTAGACAAAGTTAGGTTCAAATTGTTAACTATTGCATAATCCTTATAGAAATGACCACCTTTCATACTACAAGATATGATTCATATACTTATGGGTATAAAGATTTTTATTATATATAAAACATGCTGAACAACAAATTGATATTCCTTGACTTTCTTACAATGAACTTCACCTTCAACTTTACATTGACTCGCAATAGTCCCTAGGGGAATTTCCATTACATATTCTTTAAGATTGTTTTCAGTTTTATTAACCAGACTCCCTTGTGGACTTTTAGAAAGTAGCTTAATGATTTGATTGATTTGAATCTCGAAAATATGTAGAGAAGTCTCTGTTCATTAATATCTTGCATTAGAATCTTAAGCAATCTTTAACATCATCTCCTGTAGAGTAAGCTTCTTAGCTTGAGGTGCTTGTTGTTGAATCCCAATGGAGGGTTGTTCATTGCTTACCTTTGATTTTCCAATGAGAAATTAGGGTGATTCCTCCATCCCTAATTGTAATTACTGATATATGAATTGTTTTGGGGTCTAGGAGCATTCTCCAAATAATTGACATGCTCAAGTTGTATTGCTTAATAGTTTTGACTTGTATTTTCATGCCTGTATGCCTCACATTATATAACTTGACCTTAGGATTCATTATTAGTTTATCGATTTTTCTGCTAAGCATTTCCACATTGTTTGCCAACTGTACCACTGTGTCCACTTTATAAACTCTTATTGGCTTATTAATTCTTGGTCTAGAAGAGCACCATTGGTAGTTATTCATTGTCATGTCCTCAATAAGGTCATGAGCTACTTTCAGTGTCTAGTTATTCAGAGTACCCCCAATTGCTGAAACAATTGATTTCCTTATGTTTTGATTCAACCCATCATAAAAAGGTTTGGATGTGCATCTAAAGAGATAAACCATGATATGGGCATCTTCTCAACATCTCTTTAAACCTCTCTTATGTATTGTATAATGATTTGGAATCAGCCTTGGAGTAAGAGGAGATATTGCTCCTCAGTTTTGTAGTCTTTGTTGGTGTAAAGTACTTTAATTAAAACTTTTTTACCACTTAATTCCATATAGTTTAGTGATGATCATGGCCTTATGTCCAATCAAAATCAATTAAAAACAAAAATAAAACATAATGAAGTAAAAATGGATAGATTACTAAAAGCTAGGTATTTCTAATATTACTACTCCCCGAGAACAATGCCAAAAACTTGATTGATGCTTTCTATACTTACAAGAAACTTATCAATGTTAAAACTATAAGTGTACGATGTAGTTGTAGATAGCACAGGAAAGTACAAGCCAATCTTACTGGGACAGTAAGTATTAGAAATTACCCTTTTCTTATTATCTAATTGTTGATTCATATTAGTGATTTAATTAAAAATTAAACTAAAGTAAGATTAAACTAAATAAACTAAACAATAATGAACTTAAAATAGAGAAAAATTCTTGGAAAAGTCTATATCAAATAAGTACTATCTAGGTGATGAATCTCACTAAGAATCTTTAAACATTAACGCTTATGTTAATATCTTTCTGAAGACTATTATCAACTAATTCATCAGTTAATTAACATAAATCTTTCTGTTTAAAACCCTTCAAATTGAATTATCAATTTATGATTTCACTATTAGGTTTGACCTTAATCTAGAGGATTTATGTCTATTTATCTCTAGGTTTGTATATAACTCCTTCTAATTATGGTAGATATTTTCATACAAGACGATTTATCAATATCAATGAAGTCAAATCAAATCATGAACTAATATTTTAGATACATTAGAGCAAGAATATAAAGCATAAGCAAATCTTAATAAATCAATCAATAAAATTGCATTCAATAAAAGTTCAAATCATATTGTTACGAAACTTAGAGTTTACCGCACCTAGGAACTAAAAAAATTAATTCCTATGCTTAGATAACAAAACCAAAGGTAATCATGAAAAAGAAAAACTAGAAAAAAAAGACATCATAATTCTAAATCTCCCTTTTTCTTCTAATGGATCTTCTTGTAAGTTGGATTGGATTTGTTATCTATCAGATCTGGTGACATATTCTTCATGTTTTCCTTATGCTTTGATTAAAATCGTTGCCTCTCTATGTTCTTTACAACTCAAAATTGCTTCTAAACTTACCCTCTCTTAATTTTCCTCTATTCATGTCCTTTTATAATAAAAACTAGGGTCTGTGATATACATAGCTAACATACATGGACGTATAGGTGACTACGTATCTCCAAAAATACTTGAATTTGCAATTTTACATAGGCACAGAGACTTACAATGGCAGCATACATGGTCACGTATATCAATATATACGGTTGTGTAACTTCACATTAGTAGAACCAATATTCTTCAAATCTTCACACTTTTATAGAGACTTACACAATCACTTTATGCAGTTATGTAAGTCAACTTCATTCAAATCTTTTTTTCATGCCATGATTTTTTCCGAATTCTTCTCTATTTTGTCTATGAAGGCAATTATCACCTATAAATACACTTAAAGTGAACTAAGTACCAAAAAATACTATAAAACTAGTAAATAACAAGAAAAAAACATTAAATATGGGTATATAAATATAGTCAAATAAGCATTTATCGGTGCTATTTGGTGATTTCATATAGCAACTAATAAGTATAAAACCATAAAAGATGTTAAACGTTGCACATGTCAAGCATAAGCTCCCAATGAGACTTTTGAATTGAATAATGTAGGATCCATTATTTTTTCCTTCTTCATGCTAAGACTATTTGATTCCACATTCACTAGCTGTCTTAATAGGCTTGGATTCATCCATCGTGATCCTTCGCATAGCCTTATTGAGAGATGAATATGCGTTCCTCCTTTTGCTTTGCTTCAATGTTAAAATAGTAAGACATAATGTTAAAATAAGCAATCTAAAACTCCTTTTCCATTGTGCCTTTAAATACTTTAATCAAACTTGGATTGTTGCTTGTGAAGATAAAATCACACATACAAGCAAACAATTAAGGTATTTACATGCTTATTCTTCTTTAAATAGAGGGTATTTTCATATAAGCATTTTTCAAAGTTGGGTTTTATAGAATTATTTTATCAATTCTATTATACCATACCCTTAGTGCTTGTTTTAAACCATATAAGGCTTTCTTCAACTTTAGCATGTTGTCTTTGTTCCCTTCACTTTACATACATTTAATGAATTTTTCATTTATTTTGGGCTACCAAAGAAATGATTAATATAATAGTTGCCAAATGGGTAATAGACACAAATACCTCTTTATAATTAATGTCAGCCATCTGCTTATAAACTTTTGTCGCTAGCCTCGCCTTATTCTATCTCTCCTTTAGTATTCTTTTTTTCCTTGTAAACCTAATTTATCCCTATTTTCTATTTTCCTTTTAAATGTGTTGTAAGCTCCCATCTATCATTTTTATGTTGGAATTAATCCCATTTCTCCATTTCTTATTTTAGGTCATTTCTACAAAACCTATTTGTTCATAATTAATAAAGGAAAAAAATCAAATCAAATCAAATCATTTTAGTGGTCTTTTAACTCAATTATATCCTATAAATCTCTTTCCTTTTATGCCCCTTGTATGGCCTTTCTCCAGCTCTTTTTCATGATCGTGCATGGGATTCACAATCATTCTAGAGGGCTCTCCATTGTGCTGCCACTTTATGCATGATTGTGCATCTCTTGTATGATCATGCTAGATCTTATTTTCTAGCTCTTTCTTCATCTTTTCTTTGATTTTTCTTGTCTCCCCTCGTCACCAAATAATTCAACCAACCCTTAAAAACATATAATTAAGATCAAATTCTTGCTTTAAACAAAAATCAATCAAACAAAACACACAAAACACTAATAAGAAAATAAATCTAACTCATAAATATATGATTATCATCTAAGTTAACACTAAAAACAAACTCTAACCCCTAGAAAAGTACTATAGTTTACACCGATCATCCCTCTTTCTTTTAAGAATGATGGCAGAGTCAATGCAAGATGATTCCCTTAGTCATGTGGAAGATGTAATAAGCTCTTGTACTTCTTCACTTTTTTGCTCTTCTTCCTTGTCTTTAACCATAAAAGCAAAATAAGTCATAATTGTCTTTTTATTCACCACATTTTCATTACCTTCTTTACCAAACATTACATGTGACATCCCATGTTCGGGGTTAGACCCTAAAATAGGGAATTGAGACTGTGAGAAATTAGAAGTGTAATTTTATTCTCATGCATCAAAGTATATTCACACACATGTGACTATTTATTTTGATACGTAAAATAATTGTAGATGCATTCATTGACATTTTTCGAGTATGATTAATTGATTAAAATGTAAATTATGGATTATTTACGCCAAAAATTCATCTGGAAAATGTTATGATTATTTCAAAATTTTTGGTGAATTTTAGGAATTTATGGAATTTGGAGTATTTTTGAACTAGAAATAATGGACCATTTATATTGTAACACGTAGACTGTATAAGGTAGCGATAAATGGCACACATGAAAGACATGCAAAGCATATGCGTATTCTGATGTTTTGAGTAAGGAAAGTTTACTATAGCTATTGTTCTTCGCTATGAAGAACAATAGCTATAGTAAACTTTCCTTACTCAAACTATGAAGGAACGCTCAGCACTGAATAGTAAATTGTTATGCTTTCTGTATACTTGATTCCATCTTATTGTAGGAATTAATTGCTGGATCAAGTAAGTGATTCTGATGATGATTGTTTAACATTCATAAATAAATACTTGTATGAGTTGTTAGAGAATTACAGTTTCGGTGGCTAATGCCTAAGATGATAAATAAAAGATTTATGAAATAGGTTTTGTTTTGGATATACAAAAGTGCTAGAAAAGTGATGTATTAAATATGCTATATTTTGTACTGATAAAATGCAAAGACACAAATTGACAAGTATGCGAATCAAATTTTTTATTTGTTTTGTGCTAATGAGCCAAAATTTAGATAGAAGAATTGTTTGGAGTGTTATTTGTTTGGATTGAAGAAGATTGAAGTAAGAATCAAAATCTGGAAAAATACAGTAGCAAAAGAGAGAGAATTTGTAAGGTTTCGGATTTGTGATTTTTGATGTGTAAACTTGAATTTCATTTGTTTAGGGACTGTATAGAAGTTAGAAATGCATACTAGATGTGTTAGAAGTGTGTAAATCTAGAAATGGAAGAAAATGTAAGAAGAAGAGGAGAAGTGCAGTTCAGTGAAGAAGATAAAGGTTTAAGTTTTAGAGAGAGAAAAGGGTGGCAGTTGCATAAGTGAATTATGAACTCAAGCATTTCATTGAACAACTCTAAGTCTTTTGGCTATAACTTTTTCATCTGAATTCAAAATAACTTGAAACTTGGATCAATGGTTTCCTAAGACGTTTTTATGTCCCCATAAAAATTTAGAGCTATCTGAATTGATTTGAAAATGATTGATAGGAGGAAAGTGTGGAAGTCTGCCGAAATGTTATGAACTGGAGAATTTTCATAAATATGCTTCGGTATTCGGATTATAACTTGATCTGTAGATTTCTAAATGAGTTTATTTTTAATTAATATTAAACTAGAAACATTCTTATACAACTTTTTTGGAGAATTCAAGTTTAAATTCTATCCATAAGAGCTCTAAAAGTTAGCTAGAAGTTAAGAGTAGAAATTTGTGGAGATATAAAGAGCAGTATGGAGTATTTTGATCATAACTTGCATACTAGACCAAAATGAGTCAATTTGATGGCATTAGAAACTTAATACATAGAGGAACATTTTATCATAAGGAAGTATTATTTGAAAATGGCTGGTTGTAGGTCAAAAATGGCACGAAAGGCAAAAAAGAAAGAAGAAAATGCAACAGGTTGCGATCGTGCTTCAGCACTATCGCGACTCTGTTAAAAGACAGAGGAAATCATGATCATGCCTCAGCACGATCGTGATTTCCTCTGTCATAATCTAGAATCTGATGAGAAATGAAGGAAGTTGCGATCGTGCCTCAGCACGATCGTGACTCAGCTATTGAAAGACGAAAGTCGCAATCGTGAAACTTTGAATAGTTTTGAACATCCTTTCATCTTTTGATCATAACTTCTTCACCCGACCTCCAAATGACATGGTACTTGAATAATTAGACTCAAAACACATTTTTTTACATCATCACCAAAAATTGTAACCATATGAAATCAGTTGGTAGAGATTGATTGATTAAACTGGGATGGAAATGATGAACAATTCTGGAATTTCATAACTGGAATATTTTCGCTGAACATGCTTTGGTATTTTGATAATATCTTGATCTGTATGTATCCAATTGGAATGATTTTTTACTTGGAGTAAACTAGAGACATTGGGATACAAATTTTATGAAGAAATAGAATTTTAGTTCTATCTCTAAGAATTTTAATTTCTGGGTGGAAATTGAATAAAGAGTCTTTTTTTAGATTAAAGAATGTTTGGAAGGTGTTGAACTTTCTTATAAAGTATATTAAAGAAACATACCCGAGAAATTGTCATTGAACATGCATAATACATGATACATTCATGGATGTATTTTTTATTGATTATTTATCTAAATGTGTAAATTTTGTATATCAATGCATATAGAAGAACAAGTAGATCGACCATTTCCTGATATTGTCGGGACTTCGAGGCAATAGCTTTTTAAGTAAGCATCCTCAAATAAATGATATGGATGATCGATAAAGGCAAACCTTTTACCATTCCTTTCTTAATTAACAACTTTAATCCTCCAAAACTTAAATGTGCAACTCTTATATACTAAGGCCAAGAATTTTTAACGCAACCATGAAAACAATTTGCCACATTATTTTGCTTGTTAATTAAAAAAATTCTACTTCTTTTCAGTGGTACCTTGCCTATGAAATTATTTCTTTGATCTCTTATTAAAAGACTAATATCTTTAAGGAGAATATTATAGCATTTATTTAAGAGTTTGTCCGCATTTAGTATATCATTTTTCATATTTAGAATATAGTATATATTTAAGATAAACTTATGCCTTCCATCTTTCAAATGGATTAAAACGTTACTTTTGCCTTTAATAGGTATTTTAGATACATCTTTAAATGCTATGTTGCCACTTATGGACTCATCAAGCTGCATAAACATATCTTTGCTTAGATATTTGTGGTTTTTAGAGCTAGTAACAAGGCATGCTCTTTTCCATACCTTCCTCTCCTTTATATGACAACATTATAGAGTTTTCTTGCTTTTCCTTCCTAACATGGTGAGATTTCTTAGGAGTGTTTCTATATTATGAAGTAAAGTGGTTGAGTCTGTGAAAATTGAAACATTCATTTTGAGATTTCTATACCTTTTGACTCAATTATTTCTTGGAATACTTCGTCTTTCATGCCCTCATGTAGACAAATTGCTTTACACTCTTCCTCTATTGTTATATGGTTTAAAGCATTCTTGTATTTACAGTCCATATGCTATACCATAACCTCGTATTCTTTGGACTCTTTTGGCATTAAAGTTTCTTTACATCTCATTCAAAGTGGGCTTAGTTTCCAAGACCTCTTACTTCCTCTTTTTCCTTTCTTAATATGGTTTAAGTGAGCTTTTAAGTTGTCCAACGATTATAGCCTCCAAATATTTTATTTCTCCAATGGTTACTATAATATGCTCAAATTTTATAAGTAAAGAATTAAGAATTTTCTCCATTACTCTTGTGTTAGTGATGGTTTCCTAATCATTTCTCATTTAATTGTTTAAAACCATAATTCTTGAAATATAATCATTTACATTCTTTTTCATATAAAGATCTTTAAAATCACTTCTTAGATATTGGAGGCATATCATTTTTACTTTCTTGTTTCCTTTTATTAAAACTTATAGATTCTTTTATGCCTCCTTGGATGTGTTGGAGGTTAAGATCAACTCAAAACCTCATCATCCATTCCTTGAAAAATAAGGGAGAGATCGTTCTTGTCTCTCTTCCTTGACCCTTTAAGGCATCCTTTTGAGATTAAGACAGAGTAGTTTCATCCTTTGGCTTAATGTATCCTTTCTCTATAATCTTTTAAAGATCGTATGCTCCAAGTCAAGCCTATATTTTTATGCTCCAATCGTTACAGCCTCCCTTGGAGAACTTTGGATACTAAAGGGCCATATCATTTTTCATCTTCTACTAGAAGGATCTTCAAGCTCTAATACCATATTTTTTAAAAGGTGATGAGCTTCTAATGAAGATTAAAAAGAAGATTTAGAGTGGACACTCTACTAAAACTAGGAGAGAATTTGAAAATCTTAATAAGAACTTTAGTGACAACTTAAAGATGAGAAAGAAACATTGAATGGAAGAGGAACTCTAACTTCAAGCTACTACTCAACTTAACTTATCTTAACTTCTTGTTAGAGAAAGAGGGAACACCCCTGTTTATACTACTCAAGGATCCTTCATATAACTAATATTCACCACTAGTTTTTAAAGATACTTTTAGAATTAAAATATTTTTAAGAATTATCTAGATAGAAGTTTTAAAATAATTTTAGAATTAAAATATTTTTATAAAGTATCTAGATATTTCTATCTAGATAATTGGGACATATTTCTTCAATGTGTTTAGGTATTTCAAGAGGCACTTCTAAATAAAGATATCTCTAAGCATCTTCTAGAATTTAGGTTGCACTTCTTATCCTTTAGACCTACATATTTGTCCCATCTCCTTAACCCAATTCATGAAATCCATAGCACGTTTATATTCCAACATTTATTACAAGGAAAGTTGAAGCTTCAAGTTTTTTTTTTATTATATTTAATGATTAAGAAATGAAATCTGATGGGTTTAACTCGAATTCATTAGTGTTTAGGATAGAATCAAACTATTTTTTCTAATTTTTAGAATTTAATTCAAGTTTAAGTTCGAAATTCACAACCTTGTCCAATTCAAAGCACGAATTTTATATTGAATTAGCATTAATTTTTATTCATCTCTTCTCTATATTGCCTAATGTTATCTTCCAAGAAACTACAACTATCATCTTTGAAGCTTTAATCTTTGAAACTTCTTCTTATTAATATTTAGTGGTGACTTATTATTGAGGTATGCTAAATATAAATTAATTTTAGCATCATTTTCATATAAGATTACTTATGTTTTAGAAAAATTTTAGAAGATTTGATATATCTGCTTCTTCAAGGGAAAGAAAGCAAAGTTGGAGAATAATTAAACCAATTTTGATTACTTTTCAAAGAAGTGAAGGACCATAGGACCTTTAAACCTAAACTCCTCCACTTTAGGGCCATATTATAAGGTGGTTTGTTATATTTCTCCTTTGCAACCTTACACACTCCTGTGTATTCTTCTTTTGGTCATGCAACACAAACAATAAATGTCCCCTTATTGGTCCCATATTGGGTGTACTACTTTATGAAAAAAAATAATAGAATATAAAAAATATAACACAACTAGTACATTTTTCCTTATTAGGGGAATTTTATTTAAAAAGATAGGGTTTTTAATTTTTAGAAGGAGGCAAAAGGGAGATAGAAAGTTGGGCCATAATAAAGTTAAAAAAAGCATAAGATAGTTAATTAGAAGTTATTTCATATCAGCTATTAATCAAAGAGAAATCAATCTTAAAAGAAGGATAAGAATTCTACAATATTCACCAAAGATTAAATATTTAAGACTCATAACAAATATTTTTTATTCTTATATTCTTTCTTTTTTATAATTATATCTCTTGTTTAATTGTGATGTAATTGGGAAGTAGGTATAGGTAGGATTTACCCTAGTAAGTGATATGTTAAATTGATGGATCTTTTGACTTAATGAATTTCTTTGCCTAAGATTTACTTATTCTCTTGTAATTGATTTATTTAAAGGAACGAAAGTGGAAGATTCAATTACTAGATTTATTTGTTGAGATTTGAAAAATTCAAATATATAGTTAAATAACAATGAGAGAGAACCACAAGATCCTTTTAGCTTAGGGAAAAACCTATCATAAGAATTTATAAAATGAACTAATACATTCTTGGATTGTCTTTGTTAGAAATAGATCTCAATTGATTCAATTTAACAGTAGAAATTATATGTTTTAGAGAGAATACAATTATAACTTAGGAATTTTTACTAGTTTAAGAAAATAAAAATTTTTATTAAATGAAAGTGAAGTTAGTCGTAGTAAAGTCTTAACGAACACCTTACCCAAATCTAATTTTATCCTTAGTGATTGCTTTATTTTGGAATTTAGATTTATTATTTATTTTCCTCTTCAATCAATCATAATAATTTGTATAGATAATTATATTTATAAATAGTTTGCAACTAACTGATTGTTTTATATGATTGACCCATATTCACTTGTTGGCCCCCAAAATATTTTTGTCGAATTAAGCATGATAGTTATGGAATAAGCACGGAAATTGAATTTTTGCCTTAGCATGAATTATAAGGTCATGATAGAATTATTATTGGATTTAATTATTTATTTCAAT